>JAXIVJ010002176.1:0-52500 GCA_036785665.1 Chirona hameri | reverse complement strand
TGCAGAGGCACCACACCCCTGACTTGTGGGAAAGTGGCGGCTGATGGGTCCCTAACCACACACCAAATTTGTACATAATCTGCTCAGCCGTTGTGGAGTTGTTGCGACAAAACACTTTGCAACACCCCTCACACGGCACGCACCACGCGCAGTGGTAGTCACCCACATGAGTCGGCACTGGTCTCAAACATGGTAGGTTAGATACTCAGCAAAGGTTGGATACTCAGGAAACATACTCAGCAAAGAAGCCCCATTGTCAATCGGACGTGCTGTTGCAGAGATATGAACTTCTCAAAAGCGTCGCCACGGGCCGGGCCGGGCCGCTCATAATCAGGTTTTTCCCATATACCACGGAAAGACGAGCGAGGGCTTCGCGCTCACTTGTAATTAATCAAAGCCTGTCTCCGTCTCCGGTACAGACTTGGTTTAAGTGGTGGAATAAGTCAAATGATTAGTATATATTTAACATATATGGTAGGTGAGTATGTTTTATTCTTTCACATGCTGTTTCAGTATTGAATATGCCTGTTGATGCGTATAAATGAGCAAAATGTTCACTGCAAATGTCTACATTTTGTTTGCATATCATTACAGTATGCACCCATGCTTCTTTGTGAGACCCAATGCAATAGAACTACAAGGCACGCATGTCTACTCAAATCCATTCTAAGCATGCTTCCATCAAAAGCATGGAGACTAATGCTATATTTCCTACACATGCTATGCAACAATACGAAGATAGGGGAAGTATGTACGAATATTGCATCAACTAATATGTGCCTATGTATGGGCTTAACAAATGTGTGGGATTAACCTCGCTTGATATGCAGGTGCCAGTCCCTTGCCTTTAATAGACACCTTAACTTCCAAATTAAATTAATTAGATGAAAACAATCAATCTACCACCTAAATCGCTCCAATAAACGTCAACTTTAGGGAGTAAATTAGGGCTAGCAGAGCAACCAAGGAAACTTCTCATGACCGTGAGTGGTTAAATCAATATGTCGATGGCTATCCAAAGTAGCCGTCTGGTATTGACCAAGTGCAAATGCCAAAGTTAAATATGGAAGTACCTCGATGTACCTGGTGCGTCTACTTATCTCCAGTCTGTCCAGTGCCGATCGTGCTATCGTTGGTCGATATGTGCGATCAGCGTGCTGTCGTTGGTCGATATGTGCGATCAGCGTGCTATCGTTGGTCGATATGTGCGATCAGCGTGCTATCGTTGGTCGATATGTGCGATCAGCGTGCTGTCGTTGGTCGATATGTGCGATCAGCGTGCTGTCGTTGGTCGATATGTGCGATCAGCGCGCTGTCGTTGGTCGATATGTGCGATCAGCGTGCTGTCGTTGGTCGATATGTGCGATCAGCGTGCTGTCGTTGGTCGATATGTGCGATCAGCGTGCTGTCGTTGGTCGATATGTGCGATCAGCGTGCTGTCGTTGGTCGATATGTGCGATCAGCGCGCTGTCGTTGGTCGATATGTGCGATCAGCGTGCTATCGTTGGTCGATATGTGCGATCAGCGTGCTATCGTTGGTCGATATGTGCGATCAGCGTGCTATCGTTGGTCGATATGTGCGATCAGCGTGCTGTCGTTGGTCGATATGTGCGATCAGCGTGCTATCGTTGGTCGATATGTGCGATCAGCGCGCTGTCGTTGGTCGATATGTGCGATCAGCGTGCTGTCGTTGGTCGATATGTGCGATCAGCGTGCTGTCGTTGGTCGATATGTGCGATCAGCGCGCTGTCGTTGGTCGATATGTGCGATCAGCGTGCTATCGTTGGTCGATATGTGCGATCAGCGTGCTATCGTTGGTCGATATGTGCGATCAGCGTGCTATCGTTGGTCGATATGTGCGATCAGCGTGCTGTCGTTGGTCGATATGTGCGATCAGCGTGCTATCGTTGGTCGATATGTGCGATCAGCGCGCTGTCGTTGGTCGATATGTGTGATCAGCGTGCTGTCGTTGGTCGATATGTGCGATCAGCGTGCTATCGTTGGTCGATATGTGCGATCAGCGTGCTGTCGTTGGTCGATATGTGCGATCAGCGTGCTATCGTTGGTCGATATGTGCGATCAGCGCGCTGTCGTTGGTCGATATGTGCGATCAGCGTGCTGTCGTTGGTCGATATGTGCGATCAGCGTGCTGTCGTTGGTCGATATGTGCGATCAGCGCGCTGTCGTTGGTCGATATGTGCGATCAGCGTGCTGTCGTTGGTCGATATGTGCGATCAGCGCGCTGTCGTTGGTCGATATGTGCGATCAGCGTGCTGTCGTTGGTCGATATGTGCGATCAGGGCTGATGCTGCTCTGCAGTGGCTGAGTCGCACAGTTGGGTGTGCGGCCCGGCCCGCTGCAGGTCCGCGAGTGGGGGTCATGTCAGGGGCGGTGAGGCGGCGTCGCTGTCGACGGCTGCAGGCTCGTTAGGCCACCCCTCCCTCCTCCCCCCGGTCCGCAGCCGTCTGAGTGTCACCCTGATGAAGCTCAGATGACGTGGTGGCCGTCTGAGTGTCACCTTGATAAGCTCCGATGACGTGGTGCCGTCTGAGTGTCACCCTGATGCAGCTCCGATGACGTGGTGCCGTCTGAGTGTCACCCTGATGAAGCTCAGATGACGTGGTGCCGTCTGAGTGTCACCCTGATGCAGCTCCGATGACGTGGTGCCGTCTGAGTGTCACCCTGATGAAGCTCCGATGACGTGGTGGCCGTCTGAGTGTCACCCTGATGAAGCTCCGATGACGTGGTGGCGTCTGAGTGTCACCCTGATGAAGCTCAGATGACGTGGTGCCGTCTGAGTGTCACCCTGATGAAGCTCCGATGACGTGGTGGCCGTCTGAGTGTCACCCTGATGAAGCTCAGATGACGTGGTGCCGTCTGAGTGTCACCCTGATGAAGCTCCGATGACGTGGTGGCGTCTGAGTGTCACCCTGCGCAGCCGTCTGAGTGTCACCCTGATGAAGCTCAGATGACGTGGTGGCCGTCTGAGTGTCACCTTGATAAGCTCCGATGACGTGGTGCCGTCTGAGTGTCACCCTGATGAAGCTCCGATGACGTGGTGGCGTCTGAGTGTCACCCTGATGAAGCTCAGATGACGTGGTGGCCGTCTGAGTGTCACCCTGATGAAGCTCCGATGACGTGGTGCCGTCTGAGTGTCACCCTGCGCAGCCGTCTGAGTGTCACCCTGATGAAGCTCCGATGACGTGGTGCCGTCTGAGTGTCACCCTGCGCAGCCGTCTGAGTGTCACCCTGATGAAGCTCAGATGACGTGGTGCCGTCTGAGTGTCACCCTGATGCAGCTCCGATGACGTGGTGCCGTCTGAGTGTCACCCTGATGAAGCTCCGATGACGTGGTGGCCATCTGAGTGTCACCCTGATGAAGCTCCGATGACGTGGTGGCGTCTGAGTGTCACCCTGCGCAGCCGTCTGAGTGTCACCCTGATGAAGCTCAGATGACGTGTGGCCCACTCTATAATGATATAACGACCGGTCTCAGAGCGAGATGGTGACGCGTTTCCTCGTCATCAGGTGCCAGTCTCTGACCGCCACCGACCCCTGACCGACCCCTGACCGCCACCGACCCCTGACCGACCCCTGACCCTGACCCCTGACCGCCACCGGCCCCTGACCGACCCATGACCGACCCCTGACCCTGACCCCTGACCGCCACCGGCCGCTGACCAACCCCTGACCGACCCCTGACCCTGACCCCTGACCGCCACCGGCTCCTGACAAACCCCTGACCGACCCCTCACCCTGACCGACCTCTGACCGCCACCGACCCCTGACCCTGACCGCCACCGACCCCTGACCCTGACCGCCACCGACCCCTGACCGCCACCGATCCCTGACCGCCACCGACCCCTGACCGCCACCGACCCCTGACCGACCCCTGACCCTGACCCCTGACCGCCACCGGCCCCTGACCTACCCATGACCGACCCCTGACCCTGACCCCTGACCGCCACCGGCCGCTGACCAACCCCTGACCGACCCCTGACCCTGACCCCTGACCGCCACCGGCTCCTGACAAACCCCTGACCGACCCCTCACCCTGACCGACCTCTGACCGCCACCGACCCCTGACCCTGACCGCCACCGACCCCTGACCCTGACCGCCACCGACCCCTGACCGCCACCGATCCCTGACCGCCACCGACCCCTGACCGCCACCGACCCCTGACCGACCCCTGATCGCCACCGACCCCTGACAGACCCCTGACCGCCACCGGCCCCTGACCCTGACCGCCACCGGACCCTGACCGCCACCGACCCCTGACCGACCCCTGACCCTGACCTGACCGCTGCCGGTCGGTGCTCAGGACCTCATGGCTCAGGCTGCCACAGCAGAAACAGAACCATGCGATTGTTCGATGTTCGACGTTTGTGATTTGTCAGTACATGTGCAGATAAACACTTAGAGCGAGTGAAAGCGGATAAGACTTAAAGGGACATTCCCACCTTAACATTAGTTTTAAGTTGAGATAGCCATGTTGTTGGATTTGCTTTGAAATTAAGTAGGGTAGCAGTTCAAACAACCACATAGGTCTATTCGAAAAGAAATTCGAGCTTGGTCTTGACAATTGTAACAAATAAACCCCACGTGTATTTGAATAGGGGTTTAAAGCCGATGACGTCGTCTCTCTTTACCCAATGGTGATGATAGTCGACTTGTTTTAAGGTAAACCTCGAAGATATTTGCGTGTTTCAAATGGTTTGGTAACTGGTTTGTTTTGTATTCAAAGCGCCAGAATTGTCTCGAAATAATTGTGCCATACTTTGGCAGCGTAAATGATTTCTGTATCGCTCTCTAGAGCTCAATATGACGTCATCAACCCAAATATTAAAACTTAACTTTTTATGAAATTGAGCACTGTTTGCGAGAAACAAATGTCATAATCGTGTTCGGCAGCAATGACTTCATATTTTGCACCACAAACGGCGTACATTTGACAACTTTTGGGAAGGTGGGTCAGTCCCTTTAACGACTCTGAATGTATGCATGCGGTGCCACCAAATCGCACCTTCCGTGATGGAGACGACTATTTAGACTGACATTTCCAGCAAAAGTGTTGACCGTCCAAAACAGGCGCCTATTCGCCATCGGCGCCGACATAGCTAATCAGCAGTTTGAGATTCAGTTCCACCACCTGAAGACGTTACTGAAGCGCTCGCCGGCGAACCTGCTGACCCCTTAATGATCCTAGGCTGACAGTTCAGGTAATGGTCCATTCAGACGTGGGTATTTTCGGCCTGCCAGAGGTCCTGGCTCTAAATGGTGGTATTTGTGTTGCGGGGCCGGTCGGCCGGCCGGGGTGCGGGTCGCCGACCCAGCCGATCGACGGCTCGCACTCCCGGCCGGTGGTGGTGAGGGGCGCCGCTTCGCGGGGAAAGGCCGCGCGGATGAACGCGTGGCGGCGCGGGCGGGGGCCGCCCCGCTATCAATCTCCAAGTGATTTGAAAGAAACAAATATGTTTCTTTTTGTTATCTTAGGTTTTTTTGCGTTAATCTGTCAATTTGATTCTTTCAGACCATTTTTATATATTTATTTCTGTCACACTTTATGCAATGAATCAGCCTGTAATGGGAAAGTGAACGATGAAAATGTGCATCTGAATGTGTTCATTTCTTTTATTCTTGTTGCCCAAGTAAATCAGTTTACGATATATTTCCGACTTCTTGTAAAATATTTCGATGCCACCCGCCTCCGCTTACCACGATGCTTTCTTTTTGTTTCCGCAATGCAGGCGCAGTTCTGTCGGAGGATGTCTTCGCCAAGCTATCTTCATCAAAACTTCGAGGACTAACGCCTGCTGCCAGTCGATCTCATATAACTTTAACACGTTTTGAAAGTTTCATAGGCTGGGCGCACCCATCGTCTCAGTACTTTACAACTGCTAATACTAAATTGAGGATCTTATATATGCCAACTGTATGATGAAACCTAAAGTATCCAAATCAGTTTGGAAAATGTTCAGAAGGTATATGAATATTACGCTATTGCTAATAATTGAAGGTGTTGAAGAAAATCCTGGGCCTGAAAATAATCCTAATTTCAACTTCACACACATAAATATAAATAGCATAACGGCTGAAGGGAAACTTGATGAACTAAACACATTCGTTGATCACAAAGAAATTCAAATTTTAGGTTTACCTGAAACAAAAATGTACACCAATATTCATCCCATTTTGTACATCATTCCAGGGTTCCATGCACCAATTCGGACGAATTGAACTCGAAGGGGAGTGTTGCACTCTACGCCAGAAAATCGTTACCAATTCAAAGATTGCATGCACTCGAAAACGACGATGAATGGGCATGGGCAAAATTCAAAGTTAATACATTAGTTACGAGCGAGCGCTCGCGAGTCCTCACTGAATACGTGATTTTTCTCACATATAAGCGGCTGACCCGACCCGGCCCGACAGTAACGCTTTTGAGGAACTTATATCTTTGGAATCCCGCATCCGATTGACAGGCGGTCTTCGCCATCTGATAGCCTCATTCAATCAATTATGGTATTGACATGTTTCGTCTCACGTGAGAGGTAGAGCCCTTCATGGAATGGGAATCCACATGGGACCCATGGAACGGGATGGAAATGGGTGGGAATGGAGCCATTTTTGGAATGGTAATGGGTTGGAACGGGTTTGGGACAGACCATATCATTTTTTAGCACCTCATAAAGTGAAATATGCTGAAATGGGTGGGAATGGGAACCCCATCAATTATTAATTTGGATTTGGATTTGGATTGGAACGTGTTTCGGTCTGGCTGAGTGGGCTGGGACGGGATGGGGGCTGAAAATGTGTCCCATGAAGTGCTCTAGTGAGGGGTCAGCATGGCGCATGGCACGTGCCGCGTTAGGGGTGTCAGAAAACGTCATTCTGCTAGAGCTGAGAAACGGCTGGACCGATTAAGCTAAAATTTGGTGTGTAGTTTGAAACCACACTACTGGCAATGTCGCGCCAGTCAAACTGTGTCACACTGCACGTGCACACGTGCACACCCCTGCTCCATAACTCAGAAACGGCTGGAACGGTTAAGCTGAAATTTGGTGTGTGGTTTTAGACCACACTACTGGCAATGTCGCGCAAGTCAAACTTTGGGTCACATTGCATGTGCGCACGTGCACACCCCTGTTCCGTAACTCAGAAACTATCGGGGTTCTACAGGCTCGCTCGTCATTCGCCGATTAACCCGCGAGTTACTGGGGTATATTTCATAACGCGACTTACTGGGGGGGGCTATTTTTTGTCCCCCTCGGATCTCCGGAACTACTGGACCAAATGTAAAAATTCAAACGGCATTCGATAGCCCTGGGAAATTTATCAAGGGAAACCTAATATTGTTGACCTCGGGATCACCGATGACGTCACAGGTCAGGTCAAGGACAAAATGTTTGACCGTGTCAAAAGGTCTCGATGGATGGAATTGTCGCGCACAATTGCGATATTAAACGCATAAACTGTCGATAAATCAGTATGATTCGTGTGTCTGACACTTCTAAGTACCTTTATAAGCTGTTTATGACCTTGGGTCAGGTCAAGGTCATCCGAGGTCACAAGGTCAAACTGCAGATTACTGTCATTAGGCGTTGTACCACATGTGTATGGGTTTGTTTTTCGTCTAGAACGCGTACAATGACCTTAGAACATTGTTTGTTCCATATAAATAGAAGTAAAAAGCAAAAATGGAAATGCGTTTTTTATGCATAGCAATGCTGTGAGAGGTGGTCGTTTTTGTCATTTAAAGGTCATAACTCAGTCATTTTTGAAGATATCGACTTCAAATGTGGTACAATATTCACCGCACACGTCTCGAGCACATATATTCCGGTTTTTGGATAATTCTGATTTTTTCTTGAAAATGTTAAAAAAAAATGTATTAGGATTTCTCAAAATTTTGAATTTAAAAAACTCACAAATCCGATATAGCAGTTTGATAACCCGGTCTATTGTTAGTAAATTGATTTAAGACAATTTAGTTTATCTCAAACATCGTACCTTTGACAGCGTTTTCCGCAAACCATTATTTTGCAACAAAAACTGAAGAACATGACGTCACACTGACGTCATTCCCGGTTGACCTATCCTAACCTCATATTTTTACTTTTGTCAACATGTGTAGAATTGATGTGAGAGAAGGTATTGCAAGTTTGGTGACGATACCAGTGTTCGTTTAGGAGTTATTGCATAATAACGGGAGGGGGGGGGGCTAAAAATAGCCCCCCAGTAACTCGCGGGTTATCCCGCGAGTTACTGGGGGCTATTTTTTGCCCCCCCTCCCGTTATTTTGCAATAACTCCTAAACGAACATCGGTATCATCACCAAACTTGCGGTACCTTCTCTCACATCAATTCTACACATGTTGGCAAAAGGAAAAATATGAGGTTATGATAGGTCAACCGGGAATGACGTCAGAGTGACGTCATGTTCTTCGGATTTTGTTGCAAAATAATGGTTTGCAGAAAACGCTGTCAAAGGTACGATGTTTGAGATAAACTCAATTGTTTTACATCAAATTAATGACAAGAGACCGGGCTAACAAACTGCTATCTCAGATTTTTGACTTTTTTTGAATTTCAAAATTTTGAGAAATCCAAATACACTTCTTTTTTTGGGATAAAATTTTCAAGACAAAATCAGAATTATCCCAAAACTGGAATATATGTGATCGAGACGTGTGCGGTGAATATGTGTACCAAATTTGAAGTTGATATCTTCAAAAATGACTGAGTTATGACCTTTAAATGTCAAAAATCGACCACCTCTCACAGCATTACTATGGGTGTATATGGAAGCGTTCAAAGTTGTAGCATTCAATGCTTGTACCATCCAAAACAGCACCATCCAACGCTTGCGATATCCAAATTTCGCCCGGGTAGGGGACATCGTCATCATCCAAGGTAGCAGCAGCTAAAATCGTGGTATCCAGCCATATACAAAGTAGTGGCAGCCAAAGCTTGCGACCTCCAAAAATATAACACCGAGGACATCTATCTTCCGGGAACTATTGGTTCAAATATCGCCCGGTAGATGTCTCACCATAGCCAGTGGTTCGACGAAACGCTAGTTGAGCGACGTCCCTGGGACACGGTGGAATGGTGTACAGTGGAACCCGTCATTGTCAGTGACGCCGCCGCCGCCCGCGGGGTCTCAGCCGACCGCCCGGCTGCGCCGGGCTGTGCGCCCTGGCGGTAGGTAGCCTTGCCTGCTGGCGGGAGAAATGTTCGCTTCTGCTGAGCCATGGGAACCGTAGGAGCCCGTTTATTTCCTTCGTGTTTTAGCTGAGTGTGCATTGATCTGGGCATGATGATTTTAGTGAGTAGGTTTTCGGTACATATGGAGCTATCACTTTAGGGTGTTTAGCTGTTTTGCCACTTAACCCTATTTGTAACAGGCTCTTGGCTACCCCTATTTGTAACAGGGGGGGGGGCGGATTCCCCCCCGGAGATCTCGAGATCTACTCGTCCGATTTTCAAAAATAAAACGGTGTTTGGTTCCCCTCAACACGGTCTACATTTCTAAATAATAAAAAAATCTAAATTTTGGATAGGGGGGCAACAGGGGGCAAAAACTACAAATTTTAGTGGTATTTTTGATCCAACATAGCTTTCATGTTTATCCACCGATTTTAACACAACTAATAGGAATCGATAGAGATTTAATTGGAAATTGATATATGATGGTGACGTTTGCAAATTCAAAAATCATAGGCGTGTGCAGGTCACTCAATATGGGGGTGAAGTAAATGCGGAATAAAAACATTTTTCGATGTTGTTTTTTGATAAATGAAATGGTATGTGATCGTGACATTAGACAAAACAGTTATAAATCATATTTTTTGCCATAGGCGGTACCAGGTTAGTGGAAAAGGGAGGTCAAATTGGAAAAAAAAAATATTAACCGCAGACAAGCCCAGCACTATAAATATTTACTGATCGTAGATAGTTCCTTTTTGCATGTTGCACTTCATCATAGGCGTATCCAGGATCCAAACTGGGGCGGCGCAAGACCTTTTGATAAGTATATTATCCGCTATTATGATACTAACTAGTCAACAGTGACTATTTCACTTACAACTTCAATTAACATTGCTTACCCCCCCCCTTTTTACCCTACCTGGACTCGCCTATTATCTTATAATCGCTAGTAGAGTAGCCTGTAGTTTCGTGTTTCATCCGAAAACTGCAGTATGTTATGACATTGTACGTCCATGCCTCTTAGTTTCCTTGCAATAATATGACCCCCTTTCTTCCATTCCTGAGCGCGCCTTGGCAAAAAAATGACTTTATTCCCTTTTCTGGCCTCATATGTGCATATATCATTATAAGCTAAACGTCTATTGCGCCGTTATCGCTGGCATATCGTCATCACCATGCCAGTCACCCCTCTTTTCATGTGCCTGAACACGCCCCTGAAACTCTATATGTAATCAATTATGCCAATAATGGAAGCAGAAGCTATCTTTTACATCTTGATAGCTATAAATGCCCCTTACATTCAGACTTGTCAATGATTCAATGTGAATCGACTACTTTTTATTGAATCATTCTTATTTCAAATGAATGACTCATGAATCGATTCACCTCATGCGCAAACCTGTTGTGAGTCACTGATTGAATCATTCATACAGATAAAGAAGGCTGATTGAATCATTCATTGCTCAAAGAATAATTCTTTTTTGGTCGAACAGCATAAACTGTCCACAAAATATGCCAGCGGCCCAGCATTCATCTGTGCCCTATGGACAAACCAGGCACTTAATGGCCAATTATATGAGCTCTGTGTCCTTAGCTGTAGCCTGTAATTCATATATGCGTAAAGAAAGGGAGGCTTTGTGCCCAACTCCAGTGGGCACAAAGCCACTGTTCAATCAGCCCTAACTAGGTGAATACCTTGGAACTGGTAGGGTTAGGTAGGTACCTAAATACTTAGAAAAGTGAACTAACTCATACTTTGGTTCATAAACCACACAGTACACGCATACCTTTTTCACACGAAAAATTATCAAAAGGTACCCACCTTTTCCTAATTTCTAGGCTATACCATATCAAAAAATAAATCATAAACAAACATTTGCATGACCTCCGCACGTCCCAAATATCACTGTCGCATCGGCGCCGCTTTATTCCACATCATGCTTTATAAAAAAAAATACCTAATGCAAAATAAAAATAAATGTTCTATTCGCTTAAAAAGTGAAACATAAAGTCATTAATGCTTTTGGAACTTGGAATTTGCAATTATAATAAATATTATAAATATCATTTTATAATCAAAATAAACAACACGCATGTCCAATTGGCTCACATTCACATTCACATTCGGAAATACATTCGCGGACTATTTGGATTGGCTTCAAAATTGGTACACAGATAGATCACAACCTAGTCATCATTCTGGTAAAATCTTAGAGTCGCACATTTAAAATCAAAGGAGTTAGAGCAGGTCAAATAGGTTTAAGGTCAAACGCAGACTATTTCGATTTGCATGAAAATTAGCACACTGGTAGAACATAACCTCCTTATCACGCTCATGACATCTTAGAGTCGCACATTCAAAATCAAAGGATTTAGAGCAGGTCATATGTTTAAGGTCAAACAGCAGACTATTCTGATGTGCATGCAAATTGGCACACAGGTAGAGCATGACCTCCCTATCACGCTCATAAAATATTGGAGTCGCACATTTAAAATCAAAGGAGTTAGACAAAGGAGTCGACACTTCCCTTTAACCCTATTTGTAACAGGCTCCTGGCTACCCCTATTTGTAACAGGGGGGGGGGGCGGATCCCGCCCCCCCGGAGATCTCGAGATCTACCCGTCCGATTTTCAAAAATGAAACGGTGTTTGGTTCTTCTCAACACGATCTACATTTATAAATAATAAAAATATCTAAATTTTGGATAGGGGGGCAACAGGGGGGCAAAAACTACAAATTTTAGTGGTATTTTTGATCCGACATAGCTTTCATGTTTATCGATTGATTTGAACACAACTAATAGGAATCGATAGAAATTGAATTGGATATTGATGCATGACGGTGACATTTGAAAATTCAAAAATCATAGGCGTGTGCAGGTCACTCAATATGGGGGTGAAGTAAATGCGCAATAAAACCATTTTTTGATGTTGTTTTTTTGATAAATGAAATTGTATGTGATTGTGACATTAGACAAAACGGTTATACATCATATTTTTTTTTGCCATAGGCGGTACCAGGTTAGTGAAAAAGGGAGGTAAATTGGGAAAAAATATTAACCGCAGACAAGTTGCTACCCAGCACTGTAAATATGTTACTGATCGTAGATAGTTCCTTTTTGCATGTTGCACTTCATCATAGGCGTATCCAGGATCCAAACTGGGGCGGCGCAAGACATTTAAAAAAGTATATTATCCGCTATTATGATACTAACTAGTCAACAGTGACTATTTCACTTACAACTTCAATTGACATTGCTTACCCCCCTTTTTACCCTACCTGGACTCGTCTATTATCTTATAATCGTTCGTAGAGTAGCCTGTGGTGCGTGTTTCATCCGAAAACTGCAGTATGTTATGTCATTGTACGCCCATGCCTCTTAGTTTCCTTGCAATAATATGACTCCCTTTCTTCCATTCCTGAGCGCGCCTCTGCCAAAAATGACTTTATTCCCTTTTCTGGCCTCATATGTGCATATAGCATTATAAGCTAAACGTCTATTGCGCCGTTATCGCTGGCATATCGTCATCTCCATGCCAGTCACCCCCCTTTTCATGTTCCTGAACACGCCCCTGAAACTCTATATGTAATAAATTATGCAAATAATGGAAGCAAAAGCTATCTTTTACATCTTGATAGCTATAAATGCCCCTTACATCGCTCTATTGGCTTCCCGCCAAGCATTGAATACTTCCTGAAAACCACCCCCCCCCCCCTTTTCAAGCCCCTGAAACCGCCTCTGCCATGCAATTTTTATGATATTTCATTAACATTAACTAATTTGCACTTGTTGCAATCACCGTAAACCGATGTAACTCATTTATACTTGATGCAGTTAGGAAGAAACCGTGAAGATCGCATTTCCGTATTATCGCCAAATTTCGCCTCCGAACCCACCCAAAACTGGGCCCTGGAACTGCCTCTGTTCAGGTTAAGAACTCACAATTTTGACTCCAAATGTGGTATTCAATTCTATGAAAAGTCCGAAAATTTCATGGCCCTGCTCCCAGCTGTTCTGGAGATATCTGCGAAAAACATGAGGGGGGGGGGGGCGGAATCCGCCCCCCCCTGTTACAAATAGGGTTAATGTTGAGTGATTGAATCAAGATTGAATCATTCATTATGATAATGTTGAGTGATTGAATCATGATTGAATCATTCATTATGGTAATGTTGAGTGATTGAATCATGATTGAATCATTCATTATGGTAATGTTGAGTGATTTAGTCATGATTGAATCATTCATTATGGTCCGTGAATCACTGTGAATCGACTCATGACAAATATGAATCATTGACAAGTCTGCTTACATTGCTCTATTGGCTTCCCGCCAAGCATTGAATACTTCCTGGAAACCTCCCCCCCCCCTTTCAAGCCCCTGAAACCGCCTCTGCCATGCAATATTTATGATATTTCATTAACATCAACTAATTTGCACTTGTTGCAATCACCGTAAACCGATGTAACTCCTTCATACTTGAGGCAGTTAGGAAGAAACCGTGAAGATCGCATTTCCGTATTATCGCCAAATGTCGCTTCCGAACCCACCCAAAACTGTGCCCTGCAACCGCCTCTGTTCAGGTTCGGAACTCAAAATTTTGAATCCAAATGCGGTATTCAATTCTATGAAAAGTCCCAAAATTGAATGGGCCTGCTCCCAGCCATTCTGGAGATATCTGCGAAAAAACATAAGGGGGGGGGGGGGGTGGGGGCGGAATCCGCCCCCCGTTACAAATAGGGTTAAAGGCCAATAGGTCACTTTGAAAGTTGTCTTGAAATTGTGCTATACGGGGTATTTCGAGCTGAAAAAGCAAATATGGCATTTGTTTGGACGATAGATGGATGTCCGTCGAAAAATGAGCATGTTTCTCTTTTCTCCTTCATGGCCATAACACAAATTGCGTGACAATTATGACGTCATGCATATGGTATAGCTTGGATATGGAAACTATTGCACACAATAACGACGGAGTTTAGACATATATACGCAGGCTGCGTGTAACGTAAACAACCGTTGTGGGAATCCGAAACAAGTTTCGTGGAAATGAATCTTCTTTTAAAGGGGCCACTAGTGCTGTGTCGAAATTACTTAACGTTTGGAGCTAATTGTTTCACACAACCCATTTTTCGATCTGCCTTTTCAAATCTGCTATCTCAGTTCAAAACTCCATGTTAAAGGTGAACTATTCCCTCTAATAAGCTGGAGTAGGGATCTTTGTACCTCGCTTAGATACGGTAAGTATATGTATGTACCTACAAACCAGTCAAACGTTCTCATTGGATAGGGAACCAAGCTGGCGATTCTTCAACGTTCTTTTCCAATGTGAAGGAGCACTTTGTTTTTTGTTTTGACCTCAGTTCACCTAAGATGACCTTGTAGGGGTCACTGAGCAACAGTTGCATAGGGTCATCAAGAATGGGCTATATAAACATGATCCTGAAGTAATTGGTCTGATGTAATGCGTATTCTCTGAATGGGAGGCATTTTCATATCTTCATATTGACATATAATGAGGAGGTCACGGAATCGACCTGACCTTAGGTCACAGATATTCACAAATCTGCTGTCAATCAATATGCGATGTGTAGGTATTTAACCCTCGCCCGTGCAGCGTCCGATCAGTGCGTGACCGTGCAAGGGGGGGGGGGGGATTGGTACGACCCCCCACCAGCGTTTCACCCCTAATTGGGCTAGAGCTTCGATTAAAAAACGAGCGTGTTGCTTGTCAAGAGAGTAAGCCATTGGTATTCGATTTTAAGGTCCTAGGTCATTAGATGACCTCTGAAGTCATGCCAATGAACAAAAATTCAACCAAATGGTAAATCCGTATCAAATTGAATTTAATCGAGCTAGAATTGCGAATGAGCATATAATTATGCTAAATGGATGCCAAATTTGAAATCAGCGTAACAAAATGTCATAGAAACTGCCAAATTCCAAAAAGGTCATGTCGGGTCATGTCAGGTAATTTGAGGTCAGTGACCTCGGTTGATCTTTAGGGGCGCATGATCGCAGTGGAACATATAATTATGTAAAATGGATCCCATATTTGAAATCAGCGTCACAAAGTGTCCTAGAAGCCAAAAAAGTAATATGAGGTCATCGGATGTAAGTGACCTCGGCTGGACTCTGAAAAGGTCAATGGAGGTCACAATCTCAGTGGAAACCACAACTGTCACCTGGAAACACCTGTGCATATGATCCTGAACGACAAACACTATGAAACTGCACAAGTTACAAGGATTAATACTACGGGACGCCAGTTGCGCCTGACATGACCTTGAAAAACAGGTCAAAGGTCACGGGTCATGTGACCTACAACTTTAGAAATTGCATAATAAGTGTCAAATTGTTCACCAGTACGGGACTGAAAGTTTCATCGTAATCGGTTGATATTTACGCGAGTTATTCCCGAAAAACCGAGGGGGTGGCATCAACCCCTGCACTGGCGAGGGTTAAGCCTAATCCAATTATGTGAGTTTAAAACTGCTCGGACAAACACTGTTGCCTGTGCACGACCGTTATTTTTTTTACAAAGATTGGGTCACTTAATGCAACCTGGTGACCTGACCTGAAGTGACCCGAAGTAAAACAAATATTGCAAAATGTGGTTCATTGAAGCCGTAACAGGTGCACGACAATTTGTTACAAAGACTAAGACAGAAAATCTGACAACAGGTTATCACGATCGATCAGTAAGCTGTTTGAACAGAAGTGCATCAACATATTATAACAATGTCAAACACACACCAATCGTTTTTGCGCTATTTAAAGGAATTATACGGGTTTTTCCCAGAATAAATGAGTTGCATAGTAAAACGTACTTATAAAGGTGGTAGAAGTCCCACGCTAGCCACATTTTTCAGGAAATTTCAGGAAATTAATAAGCAATATTTGAAAAATAAACTTGTTTTGTTCCAACAACACCTGTTACCTAGTTT
This sequence comes from Chirona hameri, assembly GCA_036785665.1. Classification (NCBI taxonomy): domain Eukaryota; kingdom Metazoa; phylum Arthropoda; class Thecostraca; order Balanomorpha; family Balanidae; genus Chirona; species Chirona hameri. The sequence continues at coordinate 36,345 of JAXIVJ010002176.1, read as the reverse complement.
TTCCCCTAAAATTCGATATTTTCATGATTTTTCATGCCGATACGCCACCACCGAATTATCAACGCTATAGGCCAGAGATAAGAAAACCACAAAACCAGAACGAACAGTGTGTAGTAATAAAGAGTCCCGTAAGTTTTGAATTGCATAATCATTTTGTGATCCAGTAGGACTTGCAGATAATTCAAAACTCTAAAATTTATTGCTGCAGATTCTAAGATGACAAATGTGGTGGACAGTAATGCCGATCAAGTACTCTTTATCTGATACAAATCTCGAAAAACGCCAAAGTTTTAATGCTGATAATTGCTGAAATACTAAATGCGCATTGTGGTCCCTGTTATATGTCTTAAACGTGTTTAAAGCTCATAAACTGCAAAAGAGTGCATTTCCTTTCAGAAACCCGTATAATCCCTTTAATGAGATAGTGCGTATTTCCCAGAAAAACCGGCTTACGTACCTATACTCAAATACACAATGCTTCCTGCTCGATAGAGACTGGTAAAGTTTTTAATCATGCCGCTTGTTGCCAATCCAATATGGACCAGTAGAATACAACTAACAGCCACTGAATCGGATCCAACGACCACCGTTGTCACATGGGTGCTCAAAATGTTCGCGTTTAAGCCGGCGATCCACTAATAAAACGTCTCTTGGGTTGGTTTTAAGGTAGTCACTTTTGGTTTGCGCGCTGTCTCTGGCCGACGTAAATTCGACCACATATCGGACGTGCGAGATGCACTGGGCTGGATCACCGCCCGGCAACTGTACGAACTTCAATCTCTCCACCTTCTTCACAAAATTTCCCAGCTTCCCAGCTTTCGGCCAATTCTGAACTTCGTTCCAGAAGCACCCGCCAGGACGCTGATTTGGCCCTCCCGCGCGTGAGAACTACAACCGGCAAGTGTCGCTTTTTATATAGTACGGTGCAGCGGTACAACACCCTGTCTCGGGACATTCGTGACGTCTTTACCGTCATTTAAACGTAAAGTTGGCACTCTTTTACATGACACCTGATGTGCTGTGCTGGATGTGTGTGCTTGCGATCGTGTATTGTGTGTGTTTTGTTGTTCTACTCAGTGTACGCATGTGTGTCGTATTTACCATGTATCTCATCTTTAAACCCTGACACGACGCTCAGAATAGCCGGTTGTATGTATCGGAGAGTGTTTTTACCGTAAATACAGTTTGAAGCTGTAAAATGACATCGGTTACTCGAGGACTAACAAAACTCGTGATTCCGCCCTCCCGTCCCGCCGAATTCTGGTAGCCGTTAGGTGTTGGTGAAAGATAAATATGGAGTGATGATGTGAGGGCGGCAGACCCGGGGCGGGAGGGTATCACATTACACCGTGGGAGAACGCGCCGTCGCGTCGCGACGCGCCGAGCGCCGCCGTACTATGGATCGTCCATATATTACATAACGCTTTCTTCGGCAATATTCAACACCCTGTTGAATATTGCCGTTTTAATGTAACGCTTCGTAACGTTTCGACTGAGCCCCGTATATAATTAAGTAGCGCAAACATGTTTGAAGTTTGAACCCTCCTCCCCCTAGCCTCTGTAAAACATACAAAATCATGCTTAATGTAGCATGAACATCGTCGTGGCGGTCAATATCTTGAATTCCAGACCCTGTGCTAGTCACTCGTATAGGCTTTGTATGATTCTGTTATTGTTTCCGTTTAAGGTTCATTTTAATTGTCCAGCTTTACGATAACACCCGTGCGACCCCCTCCAGCTATGTAATATATGTGTATATATTCATATACAGACAATTATGGCATACATGACACAGGAAAGTAAACACATAGGCGGACGCGTTTCGTCATTAATTACTTCATCAGCACCATATACACAAGATGAAATAATGCACACACTCAAGAAAAGCTATACATCACAGTTTAAATCTATTATATTTTTTTTTAGTTCTAGAAGTTCTAGAAGAATGTGATATAAAACTTGTTATAATATACAATCATACTGAATGATATAATCGATGTCGCTAACGCAGAGAACGGTGGCGTAATATTCCAGAAACTGAGAGGTGAGATTAACTCAGGTTACTTTTATGGAAACTCAGACACCCAAAGAAGTTTTCCCTATTAGACCAATCATTTTGCATGGATTCCCACGCCAGCTTACAACGTAGCTATACAGCTGAACTCTATTATTTCACCTTGCATACCGAAAACTTATTCCCTGAGATCGTCTGAAGAATTCATAGAAATACTCAGAGTACGGGATAGGCATGGCACCCTGGCATCTCTTGACGCATCTTCACTCTTTACGAATGTCCCTGTCGATCAGATGATTGATATGCTTCTTGAGAACGTGTACTCTCATGCGTCTATCCCGGCGCCACGTGTACCTAGAGCAAGAGCTAACTCAAACGTCTCTTTGAGATATGCACAAAAGCACTCTTTCCTTTTGCACCCAGACTTGCACTCAGAGGGCAAGCTTTGCCGACAGATCGATGGGGTGGCAATGGGTTCCCCTTGGGGTGTCATTTGCGGAAACGTATATGGCACAGATAGAATCACTGACCTTAGAGAGCCTAGAAGAAACCTTTCAAGTACTGCCGGTACACTGATGACATATTTGTTGATATTCTTGACGAGGAACAACTCATGTGCCTCAAATCCGAACTTGAAGACAAATCAATTATCAAATTCACGTTCGAAATGTAAGTAAACTACCGAATTCCATTTATAGATGTAACAGTTGATGCTTCAAATAAAACAATCGTTACCTCGGTTTACAGGAAACCCACTGATATTGGTAGATGTCTTAAAAGGATTATACGGGTTTCCGTTCTGAAAGTAAATGCACTCTTTTACAGTTGTATGAGCTTTAAACACATTTAAGACATATAACAGGGACCTCAATGCTCATTTAGTCCATTATTTCAGACATTATCAGCGTTAAAACTTGGGCGTTTTTCGAGACTAGTATCAGATAACGAGTACTTGATCGGCACTACTGTCCACCACTTTTATCTTAAGATCAATTTGAGAGTTTTGAATTATCTGCAAGTCCTACACTGGATCACAAAATTATTATGCAATTCAAAACTGACGGGACTTTGTGTTACTCACACTGTTCGTTGAGGTTTTGTGTTTTTGTGGTTTTCTTTTCTCTGCCCAGTCTGGCTTTTCTCAGCGTTGAGAATTTGGTGGTGGCATATTCATTTTTTGGCATGAAAATTCATGAAAAATATATAATTGTATGGGAAAACTAGGTAACTGCTGCTGTCGTTGGAACAAAACAAGTTTATTTTCTTTCAAATATTGCTTATTTTACCGGAAATATGCCATACGTGAGGTGTTTTTATTAGCATAAAAGAGATGACTGGCTCTGCCTCAGCCGGTCCTGCAGAAAATACGCGGTGGCATCACCGCGCACTTTGGAATGTCCTTACGTGCAGAAGAGGTCATTTCCAGAAAAATGTGGCTGTCGGCAATAGGCGCGCACGCGGGGGACGGCTGGCGGAGCGGCGCATGGCCACTACTATTACTTTCGGATCCCCTGGTCAAAACGGGATCGTCCCGTTTGGAGGCGGTGCCCCTATATTTCGAAAACCCCTGAAGTTAGGGGGCGGAAGTTTTCGAAGCTGTGTTAGGACGTCGCTCTCCCTATGTGACCAGAAAACTATTGATCCAGTCCATCTAGAACACACCTTGGTACTTACTTAATGAGTTAACTATTATATTTATGTATTACTATTAAATTATGTATATGTTAAATTTTCAATAATAATTCATCACAATTAATAATTAATTATAGAATAAGAAATTCGTTAATTAAATCCGTTGCAGACTATGGTCACTAGCGGATCCAGGGGGGGGGGGATTGCGGCCATGACTCGCCTCCAAAACGCCTGAAATCGGCACAAAATTGACACATTTCCTGATATGGAAGACAATCTAAGCAACTTTTACAAGGGAAAGTTTGTTTAAAATCGGCTATCAATGCATAACCAAGCGAAATACGATGAGTTTTCAGAATTATGTGATATTTTTGGGCCCACCACCCGTCCCCCCCCCCCCTCCAACCACCGTTCTGGATCCGCCAATGACTATGGTAGTAGCAGTACCATACGCTAGCACTATCAGGTTTATCGGAATGGGCCGGTAATCGCATATCGAAACGTGCAGCTGACGCCCATCCTCGTCGTGAGTGATTTGCTTGGCCTTAGCAACAAGTGGCGTAGTGCCAACGCAGCATCAAACTTAGTTTTATAATTGCCATTAGCCTTCTCACGGTCTCGATGTGACGTTCCCCACTCCGTCGGTCTGCACCGCTCACGCCTCACCCTCCTCCCCGCCCGACAGCTGCCGGCCGATGCGAGGCGACACCGGGTGGTGTCACCGGGTGGTGTGTGGTGTCAGATGTCCATTCGCATAAACATATTCCACTGTAGCCGACTTGCGTGTTAGAGTGACAACGTCATCACCACACTACTCCCTCCATCTAGCGGCTTTCACTGCAACTAGTAGTTCCAATATGACCGCGCCAGACAGTTTTGGATGGCGCAAGCTTGACTGCCACGGCTTTGTGTGTGGCTGTATGCTACGGTTTTGGATGCGGCGAGCACCATTTTGGATGCGGCGAGTTTGGCTCATGAAGATGTCCCCTACCCGGGCGAATTTTGGATGTCGCAAGCGTTGTTGGCAGCGGTTTTGGATGGGACAAGCATTGAATGCTACAACTTTGAACGCTTTGATAGTTCCCCATTACTATGCATACAAAACGTATTTCCATTTTTGCTTTTTACTTCTATTTATATGGAACAAACAATGTTCTAAGGTCATTTTACGCGTTCTAGACGAAAAACAAACCCATAAACATGTGTTACAACGCCTAATGACCGTAATCTGCAGTTTCACCTCGTGACCTCGGATGACCTTGACCTGACCCAAGGTCATAAACAGCTTAGAAAGGTACTTAGAAGTGTCAGACACACGAATCATACCGATTTATCGACAGCTTATGCGTTTAATATCGCAATTTTGTGCGACAATTCCATCCATCGAGACCTTTTGACACGGTCAAACATTTTGTACTGTGTGACGTCATCGGTGACCCCGAGGTCAACAATATTATGTTTCCCAGGGCTATTTAATTTCCCAGGGCTATCGAATGCCGTTTGAATTGTTACATTCGGTCCAGTAGTTCCGGAGATCAGAGGGGGGGTGCAAAAAATAGCCCCCCCAGTAAGTCGCGTTATGAAATATACCCCAGTAACTCGCGGGTTAAGGCGTCTTACTGGTAGTAGTAGTTTGTATCGTCTACCTCCCGCCAAACCAAAATTATGAGAGACTAGAAAATTTCCTCGATCATTTCTTTGAAAGTGTCTTTCAAAAGCTCACAACCGAGTGATGACGATAGTATTAGGGACCTGAATGTCGGAAATATTTTCCTAAATTTCCAGATTTATAAGCATAGTGGAATTACGCCATTTGATAATCGTTTCAATTTTTTGTTGTTGAAGTTTTAGACCATAAACAGATAATTGATCAACCTACACGAATCAGTGAAAATGGGGAAAAATGCGAGATCTTATAATAACCAACAAACCGGGCCTCGTTTTGAAAAGCGGCGTGCTTTCGTCCTTTTCGAATCTCGACCATTTCCCAATATTTGCGTTAATGAACACAAAACTCAAAACAAACAGAGGGAAAACAACACAAAAAGTATGGGATTACTTGCGAATGAACCGGGACGGATACATAAACGAGTAACGACCTGCAAAATACAAATTGGGACGAACTTCTCGAAAATAACGTCAATACGGCCACAAACCTGTACATTAGGGCGGTTAATTTTTACACGAATGTTAAATTTGCTTGGTGGCACACCTTTTCCCGTTATTTCGACTACGCTGAGTCCAATGGTATCAACAATTTTGAAACAAATAATACTTAGGGGTCGCGAAAAATCGCCGAAAATTCCATGTTTTGCTATAAATGCCCTAAAATCGCCAATCTTGTTTCCGCGATTTTACGAAACGAATTCAAAATTTCCCTTGTGGCATACTGTTTTCCTGTTATTTAGAGACTATTGTGATTCTAGTGATATACATTTTTTTTAAAAATCTGAAGATATTTAGGGGTCGCAAAAGAAGTTAAACATTTCAGGGTTTTCTTTAATACCCCACAATCGCCCATTTCGTAACCGCGGTTTCACGACACGAATATAATATTTTCGACATGGCACACTTCTTCCTAGTTAATAGGATTGTGCTTATTCCAAATATAATAATACATTTTTAATATATATACAAAATAGGGTGAAAAAATCGCCAAATATTTGCCACTTTTCTATAACCATCCTAATATCACTTACTATGTCCCGGCGATATTACATGCCTGTACTTTTTTGGTTCTTCCGGAAATGTAAATTAGATATATTTAAACGGATACAACATAATCTTCATGTATTTCCCATGTATTTAATCAGTTGCATGGCTATTTCATCTTGTAAAGGTATGTGCAGTTCTTTGGGACTCCATCACTATGCACGACGCATAACCCTTACCGACACAAGTGGCTTTCTAAAGAGTTTGTCGCATCAAGACAAAGGAAATTGTAACTTATCAGTAAAACATCAGTGGTCGTTGCATTGCATGTTTCAACACATAGCCCCTTGACAAAAAGTTTCCTCCTAAAATGACTTCGAATTGAAGTGATGCACACGTCACACATACGCTTACAGGCCCATTCGGATTGACTTCTTGACCGTGGGGACCTGCTTGCGTTGGTCCACCTCATAGGTAGTGTATGGAGTATTCAGGGGTGTAGCTTCTCCAGAAAGTGTTTTTTTTTTTGGGGGGGGGGAGGCTGAGCTGGGATAAATCGCCTAAAGTACCATGAAAATTCACCAAAATACCCTGTAGCCAGCGACGACCAGACCCGGGTTGACGCCCACGTGACAGAGGACGGAGGACCGGTTACCGGGGAGGATAAAAAGGGACTTCTTTAAAAAGATACGTATAGTACTTACTTTATACATTATGTTCTGTAGTACTACCTTCTGAGCTTTAGGCAGTACAATACCTAGAAAATGAAGGTATGTGATATACGTACCTTCATTTTCCAAATCCTTCACTGCCTGAAGCTCTTTTTTCGGGCAGCTTTACAGCGTAGCTCAAGGAAAGCTGCGCATTGTATTGCAGTATATCACACTGTTTTGTACACTCCAGCATGGCTTCCTTCTCCTGTCACCGAGATCGCCGTCTTCCGTGAGTTAAGCCAGTACTCCAGTACTCCTAGGGGTGTAGGATTACATTCAGTTGAGCCCCCCCCCCCCCCCCACTTGGCTTCAGCCCCCCCCCCCCCCAACTTGGACGAAGAAGTGGGTAAAATCCTGGGAGAAATCTGTATTTTTGTTAATTTTGATGGTAATTTAAGCGAATTTTCCCAGCTCAGCCCCCCCCCCTGCACCAACTTTTCTGGAGAAGCTACACCCCTGAGTACTCCATACACTACCTATGCGGTGGCGGACGAAAAGGTGGCCATAACAGCACTAGCCGAGCTTTATTTCACATAATCAGGTCGTTCCACTGTGACAGGGTTATTCCACGACCATCGAACACGATCAGACAGTTGTCAAATCAACCTTAATACGGCTAAAAAAGAAGACAAAAAATTACACAAATATTTACAATGGACAAATCATGCAAGTAGCAAGTCACGAATCTTGGTCTTGAACGGTGGCATAGCCAGGCCAGAGTGCCCATTGGGGATCACGAGTCGGTTATACAGCTCAGCAGCTCGGTACACAAATTGTCGTTTCCCATGATTGTTTCTGACACGGGGTAAGCTTAGATGGTGAGACTGCCTAGTATCACGGCGCACATGCTCGCGATTGTATGTGATGCACGAACGCAACAAGTCAGGTTTTTCGTAAGTGAGTATACCGTGCAGCAGACAAAGATCAAAATATGACACCATGTCAGACATACCCAACCATCTGAGATCACCGATGACATCGGAAATATGGTCATACTTTCGCCTCCCGGAAATGACCCTGGCTGAGAAGTTAAAAACTTTCTGCAACTTGGTAATGTTCGTGCGGTTAGCGCTCCCGTAGACTTGTACACAATACCGTACATGGGAAAGGACCAGGGCGTCAACTATCCTCGGTAGTACACTCAATGGAATGATATGTCTGATGTGCATGAGTCCGATAAGGATACCGAAACAGCGGTTGATGATGTGGTCTATGTGCGCCGCCCAAGAGAGTTCAGAGTCCATGACTACCCCTAGGTTTTTCACGGACTTGGAGAAAGGCAGGAGCTGGCCCATGAACTTGATCTGTGGGGGATCCCTGATTTGGACCAGCTGGCGACGGTCGCCGCACAGGAGGAGCTCTGTCTTGCTGGCGTTCACCAGCATACCATGCTGGAGGAACCAGGTGCACATCATATCGAGAATATTCTCCAGCGCCAGCTTCAGCTCTGGTAGCCTGCTGCGGGGGCCAATGATTGCCACCTGGGAATCATCGGCATAGCGAACCAAGGAGGTGCGGAAGCCGCTGATGCTGGAGGGGATGTAGCAGCTGATGTTGTTGCTGATGACGTTGAACAGCAGTGGCCCCAGGCAGCTGCCCTGATATGTCCCGATGTCAATGGTAAGGGGCTCGGAGAGAGTGTCACCCACCCGCACGCGCTGTGTGTGACCTGCCAGGTAGCTCTTGATCCAACCTGTTGAAATCTGAAGCTGCTCAAGGCTGTTCAGCAGTGTCGCGTGGTCCACGACATCAAAGCAGCGACTGAGGTCAATTAACGTTAAAAGAGATATTTCTGATTGGTCCATACCCTGGAGGATCTGGTCGGTCATAGATAAAAGAGCAGTGGTGGTGGAGTGGCGCGACATAAAACCGTGCTGGTCCGAATTGAATAGACAGTGGTGATGAAGGTAGGCGGTGATCTGCTGATGGACAAGTTTCTCAATGATTTTGCAAATGGCCGGAACGTTGGTGATGGGTCGGAAATTGGATGCTTGGGAAGGGTCACCTCTTTTATGAAGAGGGATGACGACGGCACACTTCCAGCTGGCAGGGACTGATTCAGTGACTATGCTAGTGTTAATGATGCGCAGTAAAAGATGCCCGATGTCATTAAAACAAAGCTTAACAATTTTGATGGGCACATCACCCGGCACACATGAGTCCTTGTTAGGCAGACCGAGAATGACGCTCTGAAGCTGGTCTCGTGACACGGGAAGGATGTTGAGAGCCCCGGTGTGGACACGTGGAAGCCTAGTGTTCAGGGGCAGGCGACCAGAGCGCTCGAACTCTGCCATCACAGCGTCCCGCGTCGATCTCCCTATGGAGCAAAAATACTGGTTAAGGTCTGCCGCTGACAGGTTGACGGGAGACACTGAGGGACCACGCTTGGGAGCAATGACGGATTTCAGCTGTTTAAAAAGGCGTGAAGCAGGGGTGGATTGCACGCGCTCAGTGAGGTCCTCGCGCCTATCCTTCCTAATTGCGCGCTTAGTCAGTATGTTAAGACGGTGACAGGTGTCTCTGTCGGCGTTTTTCAGGGCCTCCCTGCGCTGGCGCATGAGGTCTAAGGTCTCGCGGCTGACGGGAGGAGGAGAGGGATTGTGGACCTTGAACCTGCGGATGGGAGCATGTTTGTCGAGCAGACGGTTCGTGACATCAGCAAATGCATTCCATTGGTGTTCACAGGGATTATCTCTACCGACTACTGAGTGCCAATCGATGTTACGAACATCATTTAGGAATGCCTGCTCGTTGAACGCACGCCAGTTACGCCCGGTGCGGTACAGAGGTACGTACGGGTTTGACACGAGGAATGGATGAATGAACAATGACGCGGCGGTGATGGGTGACAAAATGACAAATATCAACAGTGCACACAGGTGGAGTAGCGACATCACACAGTTCACGAGACAGCAGCACAACATCGAGAATGGACTGAGTGTCACCACGGTAGAAGGTGGGCTGGTTCACGACGTTGATTAGTCCATAACGCTCGCCAAGCTCGATGAGGCGACGGTGGGCAGCGGGGCTCGTCTGCGAATCAGAGTTTAGATCTCCGGTCAGCCCGATCCTCTGAGCCGGGTGGGCGGTGATGACGGCCTGCAGCTGCTGATCGATGTCATCGAAGTCGGCGTCCGCCTGCGATGAACTCGATGAGGGAGGTCGGTAGATGCAGCCGATAGTGGTGGCGCGCTTCTGGTTGAACTTGACACTGAGCCAAATTGACTCAGCGTATGACGGCCCAGATGGCGCTGGTGTGACGATCCGGGTGGCTAGGAGAGGGTCGCGGACGTAGATGGCGACACCGCCTCCTGCCTTCTTGCGACCTAGCTTCCTGTCCTGCCGAAACAGACGGTACCCAGGCAGCTTAATGAGGCGGTCAGGCGTGCTGGATTTCATGTTCGTCTCCGTGATGCATAGAACATCAGCGGCTCTCTGCTGCAGCTCAGCTACGATGTCTGGAAGCTTCGGTAGGAGCGATTGCACGTTCAGCAGCTCGATGATGATGTTGGAGGGGTTGCTGGCTGTTGCGGCGGCAGCAGGAGCGGTGTGAGTCGGCGCCACACGTTCAGTCTGTAGAAGAGACATGCGCTGCGGGCGCACCAGACAGCGCTGCTCACTGTCAACCAGGCCCTGAGTCCGGCGGGAATCTTGTGCTGTAGCAGGCCGAGACGTGATGCATACGGGGATAGGCGGAGAAGGTGAAAGTAAAGGGTGACGTTCTACACGGTGAGGCCATAAGGCTCCAACGCCTTCCTGCCGGCTGGTGTTCGGCAGACCCGGCCCAACCCGGGGTACAGCAGCCGGATCGCGCCCCGTGACGGAGGCGCGTCCATAGCTGGCGGTGAGGGGGATCAGGACCCCTGTTTCAGAGGCGGATTCAGGGACGGTGAGGGGGATCAGAGCGCGGCCGAGGTTCAGGCGACGTAGATGTTCATCGTCAATGGCGTGACGACGACGTGCCTGGACGCGATGACCGGCCCTTCTCCCCCTGCGGTGCCGCCTTACGCCGCCACTGCCCGGGTGGGCGCCGGGTGGAGAGTGATGGATGGCGGTAGGAGGGTCCGCCATGTGAACAGAGGTCTCCTGTCCGGCGAGCGGGCTGCTGTCGACGCCGACGGTAGACTGGAGATGGTAGGAGAGTGCACGGCCTTGCGATTGGTGGAGACGGCGGTGGTAGTCTTGGTAGTCTCTCCCAGAAACGGTGGAATGGAGTGACGACGGGCGAGACCCATGGCCAATTATTGCAAATACTAAATGATGTAAAACAGTTAAACACGAAAGAAAGAGGCACGAAAATCACTTCGGTCGGTCCGAAAACACTTCTTGCGAATGCCAGGTAAATCTTGTAGGTGTCCGAAACTTAAAACCGCGCGAAATCACTAGATAACGGAGGAGCGACACGAGGGGGCGGCTGCCGGTGGAGGCGCTCAGCCAGAGCTGAACAAGTATCTTTGGTAGCTGCGGAAATATACACTGGTGCTGGCTCTTTGCAGCGATATTCTTACTGAAGGTGGGTTAATACCATCGCAAGCAGGTGCCCACGGTCAAGAAGTCAACCCTAGTGGGCCTGTAACCGTATGTGTGACGTGTGCATCACTTCAATTCGAAGTCTTTTTGGGAGGAAACTTCTTGTCAAGAGGCTATGTGTTCAAACATACAATGCCACGACGACTGATGTTTTACTCATAAGTTACAATTTTCTTTGTCTTGATGCGACAAACTCTTTAGAAAGCCACTTGTGTCGGTAAGGGTTATGCGTCGTGCATAGCGATGGAGTTCCAAAGAACTAAACATACATAAACATACATATACATACATGTACAAGAGATAATAGTCATGCAACTGATAAAATACAAGGGAAATACATGAAGATTATGTTGTATCCGTTTAAATGTATCTAATTTACATTTCCGGAAGAACCAAAACAGTGCAGGCATCGCCGGGATCGCCGGGACAAAATAAGTGATATTGTGATGGTTATAGAGAAGTATCAAATGTTTGGCGATTTTTCCACCCCTAAGCGGTTTTTTTATTATAAAAAATGTATTGTTATATTTGGAATAAGCACAATCCTATTAACTAGGAAGAAGTGTGCCATGTCGAAAATATTATATTCGTGTCGTGAAACCGCGGTTACGAAATGGGAGATTTTAGTGGTATTTAAAGAAAAACTGAAATGTTTAATGTTTTTTGCGACCCCTAAATATCTTCCGATTAAAAAATGTATATCACTGGAATCACCATAGTATCTAAATAACAGGAAAACAGTATGCCACAAGGGAAATTTTGAATTCGTTTTGTAAAATCGCGGGAGTCAGAGTTGAGTCAGAGCCCCTTCGAAAATGAGTCAACCAAGTCAGTCTAAAAAATATAAGTTGAGCACAACCCTGTAGTGTAATCCCAAGGTATTGTGAAGCGTGTTTGTTGCTCATAGTTCCGGGATGGGTAATCCTGACCATACAATTGGCTTTGTGACGTCACTGTGACCTGACATGACCTGGGATTGATACCAAATGTTTGCACATGTGGCCTATGTATTCATTTGAAGATACCTGAAGTGTCAAGTCGCTATCCCTACGCGTTCACGTGATATCGCCGGAAAACCAAGGGGGGAGGGGGCGAAAGAAAAACAAACAGCGCATGGTGGGTTAACTCACTACAGTAACCATTGAATAAATACGGGTTTGTGATTGAAGATTTTGGTTATTCATTCTTAATCTACCTATATTACTTTTGCTATTGCGGTAAGCGGCATTCACTCATAAATATATCATAAGTATATGTATGAAAACTCGGTCAGTATGAATACTGCCTGGGCAGTATTCATACTGTGCATACATGCAATCCGCCCCTGCTTCACGCCTTTTTAAACAGCTGAAATCAGTCATTGCTCCCAAGCGTGGTCCCTCAGTGTCTCCCGTCAACCTGTCAGCGGCAGACCTTAACCAGTATTTTTGCTCCATAGGGAGATCGACGCGGGACGCTGTGATGGCAGAGTTCGAGCGCTCTGGTCGCCTGCCCCTGAACACTAGGCTTCCACGTGTCCACACCGGGGCTCTCAACATCCTTCCCGTGTCACGAGACCAGCTTCAGAGCGTCATTCTCGATCTGCCTAACAAGGACTCATGTGTGCCGGGTGATGTGCCCATCAAAATTGTTAAGCTTTGTTTTAATGACATCGGGCATCTTTTACTGCGCATCATTAACACTAGCATCGTTCCACTGAGCGTAAAACGCGTGTATCTCCCAACGACATTTGCTAACGCTTGGAATGCATAAACTCGCGATTTTTCTCCCAAGACATCGCTCGATGATGCGCTAGGCGACAATGCAACTGTCAACATTGAACAAGTTCCAATCCAAAGGAGTTCCGATTTAATATTGTGTTCAATTTCCGCCATTTACTGTGCTAAAATATCCTTAATTAGGTAGATAGGCGCTTTGGTCTAAGTGCAAAAATGCCACCAAAACCCACCACTTAAGCCCGTATGACTGCCAAATATCCTTGCCTACACTTTTGGAAACCCTAAAATAACTTAAATGTACTCTTTAAGTCACCCACTGCACTTTCCGATCCGTAAAATGACGAAGAACAATAACAATATCCAGAAGTGGTTTACCGGACGAAAGCACCAATACGTTTACAATGGGAGAGTTCAACGCCGAAACGGCGTTTGCAATGGTTTACAAATCACAAAACCCGTTAGGATAAATTTTCATTTTTTTGAAAATTCAGTTTGTATAATGTTAGGAACATACCAAGACATAAAAAAATAACTCCGCCAGATCTGAAATCTGAATTCGGTAAATGACGGCGTGGTCTACTGGGCAGTATGAATACTGACCGGGCAGTATGAATACAACCCACCATTTTGCTCACGCCCTATATACAAGCTCGGTCAGTATACAAACTACCCGGTCGGTTGAGAAAATATGCCTTGCTGTGCCTAATTCCCATGAAATTCGATTCAATATTTACGTTTTCAGTTTTGTGCATATTGACTGTCGATTTCGAAACGATGAAAAGTGTCATTTGCACTTATATCCGTTGTTCACTGAGGTTCCTATTTGTCATTAAAGTATGCAACTAGGACGTTAATACGCGTACTGCCGGGGGGGGGGGGGGGGGTTACCGCCTCTTCCCGTTTTTTTTGTTGTTGTTGTTGTTTGCGATACCATCACATATCAGTCAACCGAGCTCAAACTAGGCATGGCTTATTATACGTTAGTCTTTTTCGCACCTTCTCATTTGTTTTGCTTTGGTCACCTCAGGTCAGGTCACAAGGTCATGCTAAGTGAGGCCACTTCCAAGACTGTTTAAGATCATGTCACAGGGCTTATCCAAACGATATGAAACTAACATCATGGTATGAGGACATCATAGCGATTTAATTTGTCATGACCTTTCGATTTTTCTCTCGTTTATTCCTAGCTATCATAGAGTCCTCCAGTGACAAGTCTCGCAGCTCTGTTCTGTAGTGTTTCTGGCCTAGTTGTGTCTTGTATTGTGTTAATTCCGTCGTAGATGGCGTCGCAGTAGTCAAAATAAAGTCTGATGTAAACTTTGTAGATTTGGTCAAGAATGGGCCTTGGTAGGTGTTTCGCTATTGGGTACAGAGGACTGAGTGCTTTGTTTATTTTGTGGCATGTCATGTTGATATGTTGGTGAAATCGGAGGTTAGTGGAGAATGTCATGCCGAGGTGTGTATGACTGTTGTGTACTGGCATAAGGTCGCCTCCGAATCTAAGTGTTGGTCTCTGGTATGAGCGTTTGTGTGAGAATGTCGGTTGGATTGTTTGTGTGGTGTTGAACGTGATAGCCCATTCTTGACCGTACCTGTATATTTCGTGAAGGTCGCGTTTCAGAGTCTGTTGTGTCACGTGTAAGTCACTTGTGTGTGAGGCATAGAGAGAGAGAGGTGACGTCAGCAAAGAAAAGAATATTGTTCTGCGTCCGATTAGAGAGTCCGTTGAGATAGATGAGTGCTAATAATGGCCCAAGTACGGAGCCCTGCGGGCATCCTGCGTGAATGGCTTGAGTCGCCGAAAAAGTGTCTCGTACTTGTACTCGCTGTCATCTATCTTGTAAGTATGATGAGAGCCAGTCGTTGAGTCGTCCTGTGATTCCCAACTCATTTTTGCATTTGTCCAGGAGTCCTTTATGCCATATCTTGTCGAAGTATTTCGAAATGTCGAGATATATAGCTGTAAAGTCGCGTCCTGAGTCGAGTGATTTGTATAAGTTGTGTGTCAAGTATATAAGTTGCTGTCGAGTACCGTGACTCTGCCGATACCCACTTTGTTTGTCAGTTGGGAGAGAGTGTTCAGCGAAATGATTATAAATATTCTTGTACACAATTTTTTCGAAAACTTTTGAAAGGGCCGAAAGAATGCTGATTGGTCGATAGCATGAATGGTCGGATGGTGCACCTTTCCTTTTGAATATCGGTTTGACGTTTGCTTCTTTGAACTTAAGCTGGGAATTTTCCTAATGATAGAGACTTGTTAAACAACTGCGCTAGTGGTTTTGAGATCAAAAGAGCAATAAGTTTCAGCAATTTTACAGGTAATCCATCAGGGACAGTCGATTTGTTTGAGTCAAGGGAGTTAAGAATTCCAAGAACCTCACTTTCGGAAGTGGAAATATTGTCTAGAGTAGGTACCGGCAGTCCGTCTGAGGTGTACGGTGGTGGTTCGTGGTTGTCTGGAATGTTGAGAGTGGATTGTGCAGCGAAATTATTATTTAATAGTGTTGCTTTTTCTTTGTCGTCATTGATGATATCGTTTTTGTCAGAATGAAGGGGAGGAATGGTGTCGTCTCGTGTCCGTCCTAAAATCGTACGTAATGTGTGGTGATATTTATAGGGCTGGTGTTTGTGAGACAGTAGTTTTTTTAACTTGGTTTGGAAAATACTCGTCTTTGAGCCATCCATTTAAAGCTGTTACCTGATTTCTTTAATGCTTCCATCATTGCCAGTTTAGTTCGATCTGGGTTTGTTTTGCGATTTTTAATAACCTGTCTCGCTTCCTAATATTTCGCTTTAGCTCTGAAGTTATCCATGGTTTGTGTTTAGTTTGATTGGTTTTGCGTCGAATAGGAATTGCGGCGGCGGTGGCGTTGTGTATTGCAGATATGAATAGTTGCCGGTTGCCGTGTCGGTTGCCGTGTCTATATCATTATTTAATGTATGTGTCCAATCAGTGTTAAGTAAAAGTATTTGTAGAACATAGGCCATTTTGTTTTTAATCGAGCCGTGGCTCGTTTTTTAAAGAATGGTCTCAGGACTGGAAATTTGTTATGTTTGGGCAGTGTGTAAAATACCTGCATATTATTTGGCTTTGCTGCTGCATTTCCGAGGCGCTGTGGACGCTAAGTACCTCCCGCGCCGGGTCTTCAGGCCATTCTTGTTAAAAAAATCGAGCCACGGGTCGATTTTTTTTATAAGAATGGCCTCAGATCGAAAAATGGGTTGTAGTGAAATAATTATCTCGCTACGCTAAGTAATTTCGACACAGGACTAGTGGGCCCCTTTTATAAGACGATGTGTCGAGTCCGCGAAACTTCACAACGGTTGTTTACGTTACAAGCAGCCAGTGGCGGATCTAGGTTTCGAGTTTGGAGGGGGGGGGGGGGAAATTTCGTTCCGTTTCGTCAGCGAAAAATTGTACCGGGGGAGGAGGTGGCGTCGGGTCGTAAGCGCAAAGATTCGTTGAGCGGGGGGGGGGGGCAGCATCGAGTCGTCAGCGCGCGAAAATTCGTTGAGCAGGGGGGGGGGGGGGGGGGGGGGGTGGCGTCGGGTCGTCAGCGCGAAAGAGTCGTTGAGGTCGACCGGAGGTGGGGACGGAGGCACTTTCCATGCAACGCCCATAGGCGTAATGTTAACATCCGAAAATGTTACTGGGGACTGATCCCCAGTGACCCCAGTGCAGTGGTGGTTACGCGCCTGTAGATACACTTAGGAGTTATGGAGTTAACCCAACCTGAACCTATCTTTTCACATGGAAGATACAATAAAAAAAGAACATTCAGATAATTACAGCACTGGGCACCGGCGGAACAACTCGCAAAAACACGAGCCGCACGGCGCACACAAATCACCATCGCCCAAGGCAGCAATAGTCGATGCTGGACGGCCACTGTTCTGTACTCTGCAAACGAAAACATACACGAATGGCGACAAATGACGACATACTGCCGTTTTGTCGCCAACGTAATTTAACTGTGTGTGGCGCTCAGGTGACGTTTTCCAGCCGCCAGCCTGCGCACAGTGCTTATGCTTGCTGATATTGTGCATGCTTTGTTCCGTGCACAAACGAACTGCTGATATTTTAGAGCTGCAGGATGAATGATATCGAGGTGCGAGTATCGATCAGCCAGAATATTACTGATGCTCATATGTTTTCGAATTTGAACATGAATGTGCAGTTCTGGTATGTTGACAGAGGTGAGCATTTGCAAAGTTGCGGTACCAACTTATCTTCCGACTAAGATTTGTCACCGAATGCTATAGATTTGTCGCCGGTTAGAACGGCAGAATAGTAAACTTTTTCCCAGTCCTGACGTTTTTTGCTTAGCGTGTCCGGTATCGTGTAAGCGCAGTTGCTGGAATATGGTCCAACTGCTCTGCAACACACTTGTGTATTGCGGCGCAGTATTATAATATGGTCCAACTGCTCTGCAACACACTTGTGTATTGCGGCGCAGTGTTATAATATGGTGCGACTGTCCTGCAACACACTTGTGTATTGCGGCGCAGTATTATAATATATATGGTGCGACTGTCCTGCAACATACTTGTGTATTGCGGCGCAGTATTATAATATGGTGCAACTGTCCTGCAACACACTTGTGTATTGCGGCGCAGTATTATAATATGGTGCGACTGTCCTGCAACATACTTGTGTATTGCGGCGCAGTATTATAATATGGTGCGACTGTCCTGCAACACACTTGTGTATTGCGGTGCAGTATTGTACTATGGTGCGACTGTCCTGCTATACTTTTGTGCGTTGCGGTGCAGTATCGTGTCACTGTCGATGGCGAGTGAGCGCATTAGGTACCGCGCGAGCTGAGTCTTCGCAGGGTTTTGAGACCCGCATTGTTGGACTCCATATTATGCTTATGTTTTGACAAATGGCTCCATGCTCAGTCCATTTATATTCCCAAAAATAGACACTAGACAGCGCTTGACATTCAGCTATTGAGCGCATGTAGTTGCATATGGGGCACCCAGGGCTATATCTGATCACAAGTTTGAACATGTCTTGTAAATAGCAGCAATTACAACTGGAGTGTATTGATGTATTGTAATCCATTCATTTAATTAATCAATTCATTGAACGGAATATTCAGTCGCTTGAAGCCAATTATTACAATAAAATAATAATGTAAACTATTCCTGTTGTTTTATTGTACCTTAACACTAATGAGAAATAAGTAACTTTCAGGATTGCAGTTAAAATTATCTTAAGAACACCTTCCTGCTACGCCGCAATGTGCTATGGCACGTTCTGATGGTGATTGCATGACTATCTTTGCTATGCGGTCCGTGGTTCTCTCTTATTTACCTGAACTTTGGGAAATAAATAAGCTAGAATCAATGGCGTCGCCACAATATTTTGAGTGGGGGCCAGACAGGGGTTTTGGGGGCCAGCCAGGGGTTGGGGGCCAGCCCATGGGCTAATGTTAAAATCTTGCGAATCTGGGCGGCCGGACTCTGGTCGGAGTGACCTGGGGGGCCGGGGCCCGCCCCTCCCCCCCCCCCCCCCAGACGCCGGACAGGTGGCGACGCCCCTGGCTAGAATAAGTTGCATGAATACTTGATTCAAATTCTGCATATATTGATTTGCTCTGTTTCAGCACTGTAACTGCAGCGCTTGTGTGCTGAAAGATGAACTGGCAGCTCTGTCTGTTTAACTCGCAGCTATCTCTTAACTGGCAGCTCTGTCTGTGTTAACTCGCAGACCTATCTTAACTGGCAGCTCTGTCCGTGTTAACTGACAGCTCTCTCTTAACTGGCAGCTCTGTCTGTGTTAACTCGCAGCTCTCTGTTAACTGGTAGCTCCGTCTGTGTTAACTGACAGGTCTCTCTTAACTGGTAGCTCTGTCTGTGTTAACTGACAGCTCTGTCTGTGTTAACTGACAGCTCTCTCTTAACTTGCAGCTCTGTCTGTGTTAACTCGCAGCTCTCTCTTAACTGGCAGCTCTGTCTGTGTTAACTCGCAGCTCTCTCTTAACTGGTAGCTCTGTCTGTGTTAACTGACAGCTCTCTCTTAACTGGTAGCTCTGTCTGTGTTAACTGACAGCTTTGTCTGTGTTAACTGACAGCTCTGTCAGTGTTAACTGACAGCTCTGTCTGTGTTAACTGACAGCTCTGTCTGTGTTAACTGACAGCTGTCTGTGTTAACTGACAGCTCTGTTTGTGTGACCAGGTGGCAGTCGGAGAGAGCGGAGGTCCTCAGACGGTGGGCGGTGGGCGGTGCAGGTGGCGGCAGGGACCGCCCTGTCCCGGGAGGATGAGTCAGTTGGCGGCCCTACCCGGCCATGAACGGCAGCGTCTCGATCACTGACGCCTGGTTGCAGCTTCCCCCCACGCCCGCGCCACCGGCACACAACGCAACCGTCATCTACATCTACCCGACAGGTGGGTATACCGTCATCTACATCTACCCGACAGGGGTGGGTATACCGTCATCTACATCTACCCGACAGGTGGGTATACTGTCATCTACATCTACCCGACAGGTGGGTATAGCTGACCACTGTTGGACGACTCAAACGCAATGCCCACCGTAGGTTCCGTCAACCCGACAAGTAAGCACAGGTGTGTGATTTTCGATACGTCAGGCCAAATTTGACATGACAATCGACGTCCCAATTTATATCATGTTTGACCTAATAAAAACCTTAACCCGCGCCGTGCTGGTGCTCGGCGCCACCTTCGCCGTACCGTAGGGGGGGGGGGGGGGGGGGTCGACGCCCCCTCTAACTCGGCTCCTATGGTACGTGTACAAAAACAGAAAATATCGTTCTAAAGCTCGTCAAAAATCACTTTGAAACTATTTCGGACATTGTTTTGGCTCAGGTCAATATTGAGGTCATCAGAGATCATCAAAGGTCAGATTTTCCAGTGTTGACATCGCTCCAACAACCCTGCAAATATCTCGGGAGCTATAATAGCTAGCAACAAACGAAACAATGCAATCGAAAGCTCTTGAAATATTAAATCGCTAATTGTCATCACATTTTAGCTCAGGTCAAGAGTCAAGAGAGGCTCCGGAGGTTATCAAAGGTCAAAAGACTATTTTGTTTTGCAAAAAGTTGTTTCTCAAATAACTTTTTATCTAATCAAGATAGGGAAATTATTTTGACGCCATCGTGTTCGTCTCGTAAATGCTCTTCGAATCACATCGATGTTAACCAGGTTAGGTCAAATTATAAATTTGACCTCAGGTCAAGGTCAAGTGGTGACCCAAGTAGGTAATGCTTCATATTGGGAGACGTGTTTCGACGTAATAAACACATTGATGCAGGTTTCACTTCATTATCTTCATTCTATCGAAAGTTATTGACAAACAATTGGTGAACTCAGATGACCTCGGCTGACCTTGTAGAGGTCACTGAACAAAAATTGCACCTGGATCATCAAGAATAGCCTATGATAAGATGATCCAGAAGGAATTGGACTGATATGCGTATCCTCGGAATTGGAAGCATTTGAATATGTCATTGACTTATAATGGGTAGGTTACGAAATTGACCCGACCTTAGGTCACCGATATACAAAATCTTAAATATTCGAATTGTAGGTATGTACAGTCGGTCTCATAATGATCTTCCCTTACCATGTTTCTAAAACTCATCTAATTTCACTTCTGTGTACATGAAGGACTGATTTAAGGGAAAAGGTGGTAACTACAATTCCTTATGTATGTGGTAAATGGATTATTACCTTATGAGATCCTGTAAGTTTGAAACCGATCGGCCAAAAAATGTGGCTTTGGTACGACCGAAAACTTCCTTGGAAGTGGGGTCACGTGACCTGGCCTGGTGAACTGACCTGAGATGACCCGTGGTCACAAATTTCACACAATGTGGGTAATTGATGCCTAAACAACTGTGCCAAAAACGGCAGCGTTGCGCACTGCTGTTGTTTCGTGATCCTCGAAAAATCTTAGGAGGGGGGGGGGGCGTCTAAACGCCCCCCCCCTCCCCCACCCGGTACCAGGGGTGGTAAAGTGTTCTGTCCTTATGGATAAGGTCGGGAAAAAATGTTCCTTCTCATGAAGTACTCGGGGTCAAAATGCCAGCAAAAATCATTACTATGTCATTTCAGTAAAATTTTACTAAGGGATCATGTTCTTAGAAATACTGATCGTCAAAACAACTTCAGATGTATTATTCACTTAACCCTCGCCCTACGGGACCTTTTTTCACCTTCGCCCTACGGGGGTCCTAAAAAGACCCCTCTGTTAACTTCCAAACCAAGCAATATAGAGCAACGCGGTAAGAACCAACATGTTGCTTGTCATGTTTGGAATCTAACTGTATGCAATTTTTAGGTTTCAGGTTAACGAGTGACCTTCCAGGTCAAGTGACCTCGATCGACCACGTCCAGAACAGTGATTTTGCTCTGTCAGAAAACCTTTAAATGAGAAATTGATAAATGTAAATACAAAGGTTGTTCCTAGACCAGTTTTGTCTCAGAAATACAGAAAATGTAATCATTTATTCGTATCTGGTAAAAAAAAAGTCAAAAAAAGTTATTTAAAAAATGACGTCATGAATTTCTTACACTTAGGGACACTCAGTCAAAAATAGAGCTATTTCTTGAAAATTTGGTTTGAGTATTTTCCATACTCAGTTCTGTCGCATATATTCCGGTTTTTTCAACATCTTTGAAAATTTTGATTTTGTGGTGATTTTTCCCCCAAAAATCAGTTTTTGTTCATTTTGGGGGTCAAAAGCCCAAAATTACGGATGATGAAAATTCCGAGATTGCCATTTTAAAGAAAATGGCATTTTATATCTTTGATTCATTGCGTTTGCAATTTTCTCCAAACTCTGTTGTCTACGATTTTTCAAACATTTATCGTTTTTCCACTAACATGATGTCATCAAAACATCATTATTTCCCAAATTTATCAACTAATTTCAATGAAATTTTACTGTATACGTATAATTGTTGTATACTTAGCTACCGAAAATTTCAGGAAGATGTGCCGTACGTCTAAAAGGTTTGCAAGAAAAACCTCAGCGGGGTCGTTTTAGGAGGGTTAATGGCAAGGTTAATCATCATATTCATCACGTCAGTATGTATGTCCCAACCCCTATGCCAAAAACGGCGGCGCTGAGCGCCGCCGTTGTTTGCTATCCTCGAAAAACCTTAGTGGGGCGTCTAAACGCCCCACCCCCGGCACGGCGCGGGAAATCCGGACAGTCGATTCCCCCGGGGGCGGGCCGGGGTGCTAGTGCATTTTCAATAGAGGTCAGGACAATGGATTTCACTGTCCTGGGACCCCACCCCTTTAACTCGAAAATGAAAAGAGCTAGAAAGACGCAGACAAAAACGTTCAAAAGCTCTTGACTAGCACATTCGAAGATACTTTAGATGGTTTTTCCTCAAGTCAATATTGAGGTCACCAGAAGTCATCAAAGGTCAGATTTTCAAGTTATAGGACTTCGCTCCAGAAACCCCCAGATATCACCGGAACTATGATAGCTAGAAACAAATGGAAAAATAAATGGAAAAATTGAATCGCCTAGGTGTCCTGGAATTTGAGGTCAGGTAAAACAAAAATAGGCTCCAGAGCTCATCAAATTTCAAAAAGGCTATTTAAAAAAAGTTTATCACAAATACCTTTTTACCTAATGACGACAAGGCAATAATTTTGACGCCATCATGTTTGTCTCGTCAAAACGCTTTGCCTCATATTAGTGTTGACCAGGTCAGTCAACCTACAAATGTGACCTTAGGTCAAGGTCAAGTGGTGGTGACTCAAGTAGGTCATGTTGCATATGGGAAGACGTGCCGCGACGAGATAAACACATCGGTGTCGGTTTCACTTTGCTATCGTCATAATGTCGAGAGTAATTGACATACAACTGTTGGTGACCTCGGATGACCTCGGCTGACCCTGTACTGAACAAAAATGGCACCTAGGTCATCAAGAATATTTTATAATAAGATGATCCAGAAGGATAGACTGGTATCTTGCGTCTCCTTAGAATAGGAAGCATTTAAATATTTCCCCTTATACTTAAAATGGGGAGGTCACGAAATTAAACCGACCTAGGTCCAGACATGTGCATGGATCCCAGGGAAGGATCTATGATCCCATTGGATCCAACTACAAAAATACAATGTTTGATCTTTGATCCGTGGATCTCACGACAAAAATCTAAGGTTGGATCTATGGTCCCATTGGATCCCACGGCAAAAATACAATGTTAGATCCATGATCCGGTTGGTCCCACGGCAAAATATAAGGTTGGATCTATAGTCCCAGTGGATCCCACGGCAAAAACACAATGTTTGATCTATGATCTTTGGATCCCACGACAAAAAAATAATAGGTTTGTTCCGTGATCCCAGTAGATCCCACGACATAATTCAAGCATGTTGTAAGGATACCTTTGGATCCCATGGTAAAACCCCAATGCATTCATGGATCATGAGCCAACATTGATTACAATCTTGGATCACATCTGACATCAATCTCTCAAAGGTTAACCTTCTTAATTCATAGCAGTATAACCTCCCAAAAGATACTATGTTCACAGTAAATACCTATAATACTATTAACATTAATCTATACGATTACTAGCCGTAGCCATGTACCTAATTGTCAGAATATACAGCACTGCAAAAATAAACACCAGATTTCAATCAACAAGGATTTCCTACTTCAACCTGCGTGGCGTGATGGTCTGCAGATTGATATTTACAGATCACAACTGTCAACAAGGCGGTTACTTGTTAAATATATTGTTAAAGTTACTGATACTAGTCAATGGTGATGGTGACAAATGACGATCACATCTCACGTGAACATATGTATCAACAAATTTAAAAAAAAATGCATAACATAATATATGACCTTGGCAATGAGGAGATTGTTGTTGTTGCTGGTTTAGGACGCGTAGGCCAAACACGCCACGCGTATCGCCAGCTGTGGCGCGCCATCATCAACTACGGCGCGCTTTTATTTTTGTTTCGACGTCAAAAGGAAACAATTGTATTATTCATCAGCTGTTTGCACCAGGGTAATAGAACAACGGATAGAACAGTAAGTAATGTAATGTAACGCCCAAATGAATTAGACAAGATATAATTTTTCTGGTAATTGTTTTGTCTATTATAAATTAAAGGTATTGTTTGCTATCAATAACTTGTATTTCCATAGATTATAATTCCAGCAAATATACGAAGTAGTAGTCGAAGTAGTGTATATTTCAGTACCTGTAGTAATATTTAGAAGCGGTCATATTGAATTCAATACACGAAGTAGTAGTCGAAGTAGTTTATATTTCAGTACCTGTAGTAGCATTTGGAAGCGGTCAGCGGCCGTTCCGACATTGATTAACGCCCAATGCCATTTAACCCTTTTACGCCTGGAATATCGAAAAATGGTAAATAGAAACGTTGTAACCAAGGCTTGCAGCTATCTGGTGCAGACTCCAGAAGTCGGATTTAACATATGTTCCATAGGTTACGAGCCAGCTTCGTCTGAAAATCATCGATTTAACATGGGAACCCTATGGTGTAGTAGGTTTTTAACACCCAAACGCCCGAGTGCTGCCAACCAGGGGGTTTTACTTTGCACAGCGCCATTTGTGACGTATCAGAGACGTGAAATATAATTGGTAAATTATTTGTGCTAGGATAAATTATTACATAACAATAATCCTTAGCTTGGCTTTGGGGGTATTTGGAATTTGGATGAATTGAATCATGTCACCATGTCTTGATTTACTTGAATCATCATCTGAGGCATATATTGAGGCTACTGGAAATTTGGAATCCTGTTTCCATTTAATGATCCATGCAACATGTAAATGTGCAAGTTGGTTGTGTTGTGAGTTGTGGCTGTGAGATTTAAGAGGAAGGTATCTCCGGAACACTTGCTCTGCCTAGGTAATAGGTACCTAAGTAGTTAAGTTGTAGGTAGTTTAAGTGAAGTAAGTAATCTTAGTGGCTTGGTGTTTGTTTTCTTCCATAACCTTCTCTTGTTGGTGTCTTGAAGCTACCAACAAAAAAGTGTATAGGTGATACAAAGCCACTGGCTTTGTGTCAGCTATAAATTAGTGATGTTCATGCAAACCTAGTGCTATAAGTGTTGCCTATCCTATACCCAAGTTAAGCGACCAACATTGAAAAGTTTATAGGTGATACAAAGTATCAATCTTTAGTCAGTCAGTCAATCTTTAGTGCTGACTGACATAGTGACTCAGAAATATAATTGCAAACCAAATGAACAGCTGGAACAATTGTTTCAATCAAAATGTTTGGACTTTGGAACATGCGCCTGATTTTGTCTTTAGTATGACAAGGTTACAGCTTTATCTCATAAATTATGTATTGGTAATTGGTGTTGGTATGATTTATAAGCTGTACATTATTTTTACATATTACATTTTGAAGCTGCTTCAGCTTTTAACTTTCCTTTTATATTTATTTGAATGTTTTGTTTGTACAGCTGCCATTTATTAATATATCCAGGATCTGATGGATCCCACGGGGCCTTTTGTTGGTCTAGATTCATGATCCCAGTGGATCCCACGGCAAAAATACAATGCTAGATCTTTGATCCCTTGGATCCCACGGCTAAAATATAAGGTTTAATCCATGATCTTGTTGATCCCACGACACAAATATAAGGTTGAATCTATGATCTCTATAGATCCCACGGCAAAACTGAGAGGGTGGATCTATAATCTCAGTTGATCTCGGATCCAGATCACTGGGATCAGATCCCGGCATCCATTTTGGGATCCATGCTCATGTCTGCCTAGGTCGCTGATATAAAAAATCCAAGATACACGAATTGTAGATATATGTGACCTTATGAAATTCTGTAAGTTTAAAACCGATCATCCCAAAACCATGACTGTGGTACGACCACAAGTTTTCTGGGAGGTGGGGTCACGTGACCTGGTCTGGTGACCTGACCTAAGACGACCCGATGATTTTTTTAAACATAATGTGGACAATTGATGCAAAAACATCTGTACCAAAAATGGCGGCGCTGCGCTTCGCCGTTTTTCCGCTACCCGGGCAAGGCGCTGGTTAAAATGTATAGGGATGATGTGAGCATGCAGCCAGGTGTTTCATGTGAAGTAAAAAATGACCCCAGCTGTGCTGGGGTCATTTTTGTATGTGTCACTTTTGGTCGGGGCCACTCAAAGCACTTTTACCACCCCTGCCCGGCACGGTGCGGGTTTAACAACCGATTCCCGTACGTCTCTAGTTGAAACACCCAGTGCCCTTCAAATGATAAATGACTTAGCTGTTGCCTCTCTCCAACAAATCGAACTCCTCGCCCCTGCCAGGCTATTGGCGAATGGAACCAATCCTCGCTGCAGCTGAAAACGGAAAGCCTATCTCTACCCGCCATCTGGTGATTCATCTGTTCGTGGCTGGTCCAGACAGATGTGGAATACGATTTTAGCCCTGCTGCTTTCTCAGAACACAGGAGGTTCGGAGCGGCCCACGCAGTCTATGTTGTTCACATCAGACTCCCGCGGTGGTGATGTGTATCGATTATAATGTCAATATCCAGGCCCACGCCAATATTCCGCTATCCATCTGTTTTTAATACTACTAAAAAATCATGGAATAGGAAAATATAGAATATTTACGCTTTCAAAGCTGAGCTGAAGCCTTGGCGAAAGGCCGTTTGGTGCTCACAGTCATAACCGCCTTCAAATACAGGTCTGACTGTCAAGATAGCATGTACCTACAGAACTGTATATATAGTCTTGGGTCATGTTTTTCATGATCCTCGAAAAATCTTAGGGGGGGGGGGCGTCTAAACGCTCCCCCCCCATCCCACCCAACAAGTTTTCAACATCAGGAGTTTTGTATAGTTTGTCTGTGGCTGTATATAACATTATGCTTTATATTATCATGCAAAATTAAAAAAATCCCCAAAAAACTAACAAACAATAACATAAAACTGGCAATTAAATCGGAAGCTCATCGATGCACATCGACGGCGACCTATTTAGCGTTGGCGATTTGTTTACAAAGTCATTGTCATGCTTCTCGGCGCACTTAACCATTTGTGGCGAGTTGTTCCTGATTATATGCTGAGAAGCGGGTATCGTCAAAGGCGTATCCCATATTCAAATTTAAAAAAGAAAGAAAAAAAAGGCAAATCCCATATTCCCGTTTAGTATACCCAAGTCCCGTAACAATCTTCGTTAATGACGTCACTGGTGCCATTCTTGTGTAGCATTGCAAAATATATCTGATTTTAAGTTGAAAGCTAATTAAATACTTATTCAAAGTATTTTTTTTTAGTTCGAATTTTCTTGTTAATAATTATTAAAGGTATTTTATCACTGTATTTCATAGTAGTTGACACTTCAGAAACTTAAGACGTAATACTATTGTATCCAATATGCATTTCCCTCGCCTTTTGCTACTGTGGCGCAATGCCGAGTGCTTTGCGAATACTTGCTTGCCTGTGGTTCAAATAATTCCGCCCTTATTTCATTCGAGTTGGTATAGTTTGCATGTTGTTGTTATTCATGACTTATACCGATAGTCAGTCATGCATCAATGCAGAATTCACGACTGCATCAGCAGTGGACCATTAACATCCATTCGTCACAGAGCCTCCAAAAATGCCGCACTCGATGTAAACAATGGTAGGGAAGGACGAATTTGTCAATGACCTTCATGAAATATACAAGGTACTTGTTTTGTATTTTTCCCCAAACTTACAACTTTTAATTTGTGAATAATTGTATTTAATTCTTAAATTTAAATAAAATAATTTGAAAACCATAACGGTAGCCTAAGCAATTGTTGCAAACAAAATCAAAAGGTCATGATTTCCCTTTGAACAGCGCCCCACGAACTATATTCCCTACATTTTCTAACTCAAATGGTACTAATGTCTTTGCCGAAGCGCTCTGGTTTTCCAATTAGAGATGACAGCGACATCCTTTCCCGTTGTGTTAGATTCGTTACAGGCCGGGCGCGGACATACTACTAGTGGCGCCTCTCGCGGTAGGAATGTGATACTAAAAGTAGCCGGCACCATGACGGTTAGGAAAACAATGTATATTCTACAAAAAGTAGGGATCTTTTTAAAGATGCCCCGATGCATTTGTTTACAACATGTATTGTCTTATTAGTTCATGCAATATCGGGGAGAAACACGTTACGCTCACTTTGGAAACCCAGTTTCCCTTGCTGAATAACCGCTAGGAGTATCGATCATTAGGGAAAATAATATCCAACCATGACAAATCGACATGGAAAACCCAAGAGCCGTCACCGTCTGTTCACAGCTGTCACCGTGTGTTGACAGCCGTCACCGTCTGTTGACAGCCGTCACCGTCTGTTGACAGCCGTCACCGTCTGTTGACAGTCGGCAACGTCTGTTGACAGCCGCCACCGTGTGTTGACAGCCGTAATCGTGTGTTGACAGCCGTAACCGTATGTTGACAGCCGTCGCCGTCTGTTGACAGCTGTCACCGTGTAATGACAGCCGTCACCGTGTGTTGCCAGCCGTCACCGTCTGTTGACAGCCGTCGACGTCTGTTGACAGTCGTCAGCGTGTGTTGACAGCCGTCACTGTGTGTTGCCAGCCGTGTGTTGACAGTCGGCACCGTCTGTTGCCAGCCGTCACCGTGTGTTGACATCCGTCACCGTCTGTTGACAGCCGTCGACGTATGTTGACAGTCGTTGCCGTGTGTTGACAGCCGCCACCGTGTGTTGACAGTCGTCACCGTGTGTTGACAGCCGTCACCGTGTGTTGACATCTATGTGTTGACAGTCGGCACCGTGTGTTGACAGCCGCCACCGTCTGTTGACATCCGTCACCATCTGTTGACATCCGTCACCGTGTGTTGACAGTCGGCACTGTCTGTTGACAGCCGTCACCGTGTGTGACAGCCGCCACGTGTGTTGACAGCCGTAACCTCTGTTGACAGCCGTAACCGTCTGTTGACATCCGTTACCGTGTGTTGACAGCCGTCACCGTGTGTTGACAGCCGTATGTTGCCAGTCGGCACCGTCCGTTGACAGCCGTCACCGTGTGTTGACAGCCGTCACCGTGTGTTGGCAGCCGCCACCGTGTGTTGACAGCCGTCGACGTCTGTTGACAGTCGTTACCGTGTGTTGACAGCCGTCACCGTGTGTTGACAGCCGTCACCGTGTGTTGACAGCCGTCACCGTGTGTTGACAGCCGTCACCGTCTGTTGACAGCCGTCACCGTGTGTTGACAGCCGTCACCGTGTGTTGACAGTCGCGCCGGAGACGGTTTGGGTGCCGATCGTCTGCTGCATCGCCGTGTTTCCCGCCTTGGTGCTCACCATCGTGCTGCTGCTGCGGCAGCGGGCTATACGAGCACGCGCCCGCTCACGGCTCACCCACAAAAGGTGAGTGGCACGGCCGGCTCATGGCTCTCAAGAGGTGAGTAGCACGGCCGTCACTAGCTCACGGATCACTCACAAGAGGTGAGTTACACGGCTCACTCACAAAAGGTGAGTGACGGGGCCTTTACTTATAGCTCACGACTCGCTCATAAGAGGTAAGTGACACGGCCGTTGTTCACTCACAACTCACATATAACCATTGACTCAAGTATATTTCTCTGTTACGCTTTGTGACTTGTGAGGTATGCTGCTTTTAACAAAAGGGTCGTGGTATTCGTAACAATCGTTGAGATATAGGTTGTTGTCATTATTGTGAGTCATGTTCAATGGATGCATGCCTGAACGTTCGCTGCTGGCAGGCTAAACCAAGGCTATACATACATAGATACTATGTACCACCATCCGGCGATTTTAGCTAGGCGTGACGTCATAGTGGGGGCTGTAAACGTATTTTTGGTAAAAAATGAAGTAAATGGCACGTAATATAACTTAACTAGGTCATCCGGGCGCCATTGAGCATGCTTTTCCAACTTATTACCGAGAGGGCGCGAAGCGCGCGTGAGGTTTCTCGTCAACTTACTAGACAAATTTACATTTTAACCGGCCCGACCCGGTCCGACCCGGCCCGACCCGGCCATACAGACGCTTTTCGGAAGCTAATAACTTTGCAACCACTGCTCTGATTGAGATCGGGTTTTCACCATTGGATAGGACCATCAAATTAATTTTGATTTGGTTATGGTGTGTTCTGATAGGGGTGGCATCACAGCGCGTGACACCCGCAGACATCGAAATGAACAAAATCATTATTGAAAGAAAAAATGGCTTGATTTATCTAAGCATTCGTTTTTTTATACGCTGAAGCATGCAGCGCTCTGGACGTACTCCCTTTTGGCGGATTCGAGAAAGGAGATCATATACAATTTAATAAAACTTAATTTTTATGTTGGCATGCATGGAGGCCTGGCAATTTGTATGGGGGCCTAAAAGGACTAAAAGGACTATGTGTTACTACCACGTTTGCTCTCGTACCGTTTCATATTTCAAACTTGTTTTAGCTTTACCAGTGCGCGCCCGCTCGGTCATCACCCACAAATGCGTTTTACTGGTTGTAATACCAATACGCACATCAGCACATTGAATTCAGCTCAGTGGAATATAGTAAAACTAATACATATACGATGATGGTGATGATTACGATGATGATGATGATGTGATGATTCATATTTAAGGGAGCCCCGTCAACACAAAACATACGATGTGAGCACCGGCGGATCTAGGGTTCGAGTTTGGGAGGGGGCTAAAATTTCGCTCCGTTTAGTCAGCGAAAAGTTTATGACGGGGGGGGGGAGGGGTGGTGTCGGGTCATCAACACGAAAAGTCGTTCGTGGACCGGGGGGGGGGGGGGGGGGGGGGAGCTCCTCAGCACGAAAGAGTCGTTGACCGGGGGAGAAGTTTTTTTTCCTAATTATCACTTCTTACAGCCAGTGTAGGAACGCGCGGGGGGGGGCATATATGTGTGTGTGTGTGTGTGTGTGTGTGTGTGTGTGTGTGTGTGTGTGTGTGTGTGTGTGTGTGTGTGTGTGTGTGTGTGTGTGTGTGTGTGTGTGTGTGTGTGTGTGTGTGTGTGTGTGTGTGTGTGTGTGTGTGTGTGTGTGTGTGTGTGTGTGTGTGTGTGTGTGTGTGTGTGTGTGTGTGTGTGTGTGTGTGTGTGTGTGTGTGTGTGTGTGTGTGTGTGTGTGTGTGTGTGTGTGTGTGTGTGTGTGTGTGTGTGTGTGTGTGTGTGTGTGTGTGTGTGTGTGTGTGTGTGTGTGTGTGTGTGTGTGTGTGTGTGTGTGTGTGTGTGTGTGTGTGTGTGTGTGTGTGTGTGTGTGTGTGTGTGTGTGTGTGTGTGTGTGTGTGTGTGTGTGTGTGTGTGTGTGTGTGTGTGTGTGTGTGTGGGTGTGTGGGTGTGTGTGTGCGTGCGTGCGTGCGTGCGTGCGTGCGTGCGTGCGTGCGTGCGTGCGTGCGTGCGTGCGTGCGTGCGTGCGTGCGTGCGTGCGTGCGTGCGTGCGTGCGTGCGTGCGTGCGTGCGTGCGTGCGTGCGTGCGTGCGTGCGTGCGTGCGTGCGTGCGTGCGTGCGTGCGTGCGTGCGTGCGTGCGTGCGTGCGTGCGTGCGTGCGTGCGGGCGGGCGGGCGGGCGGGCGGGCGGGCGGGCGTGCGGGCGTGCGGGCGTGCGGGCGTGCGGGCGTGCGTGCGTGCGTGCGTGCGTGCGTGCGTGCGTGCGTGCGTGCGTGCGTGCGTGCGTGCGTGCGTGCGTGCGTGCGTGCGTGCGTGCGTGCGTGCGTGCGTGCGTGCGTGCGTGCGTGCGTGTGTGTGTGTGTGTGTGTGTGTGTGTGTGTGTGTGTGTGTGTGTGTGTGTGTGTGTGTGTGTGTGTGTGTGTGTGTGTGTGTGTGTGTGTGTGTGTGTGTGTGTGTGTGTGTGTGTGTGTGTGTGTGTGTGTGTGTGTGTGTGTGTGTGTATGTGTGTGTGTGTGTGTGTGGGGGGGGGGGGCATTTGTCCCTAATCCCCCCATAACTAGTAATAATAATAATAGTTTATTTCATACCTGGTCGGTAGTCGGTACATATCTGGAAATAAATCCATAGCTACACAAATAAGAAAATTGGGATTTTTTTTTTCTTAACTGAACCTATTTACCCTAGTACTAGTAGACGTATTCCACACAACATAGGAACCTATACATGGCAACTAACTCACGCGTTCCTCAGCAGGCGAGACTAAAGGCTGCGACGCTGCGTGTAAAATTACAACTTACGTTGGTTGTTGTTGTTGTTGTTGTTTTTCCCTTTACTTACGTTAACGGCCTCGCGAGGAAAGTGGCCCCCTAAATACGACGTGCAAAACCGGCTCATCCTGACTAAGTCCGGTGGCAATGGCCAAATTTAGCATAGGGAAAGTCACACATATGCAATTTAGTTTTATAGAGGCAAGTGAAGCGGAAACATTAAAGATTTACAACGTGTATCGCTCCAGATCAAAAATAGCGCCAGACGCGGCACTTTGCCTACTGGTACCAAAATGCTACCAAATAGAGGAAACACGAACAAGGGAAAACATTACGATTTATTTCTTTCGCAAGCAGTTATTTTTCGCAGTCAGTAGGTACCCATTTTTCATCGCCAGTTTCAGCGGATTTTTTTTTGGGGGGGGGGAGGGGGAGGAGGGCTGATTTCTATTGCAGCCCCGTCGAGCGTGGAATGAGGGGAAGGCTTTGCCCTTGCCGCCGCCCCCCCCCCCCCTCCCCCTGGATCCACCAGTGATCGGTTCCCCCGAATCACGTGTTCTTTTATGGATCAGAGCTGCAGGGAGCGCAGTTCCTAGTTGTATAATTAATATAAGTCTTGTGTTGCATAAGCTATGCGCATTGCACAAGTCTGCACCAATTGATAAACACCAATGAATAACTGCCGACCGATGCATCACGAAGCTGTTTGTTCCGCATTGCATCGGGATTCTGCGGCACAGTCTAAGCTCCAGAATAACGCAAACGACCGCCCCTCCTTCCGACTCAATCGTTACACGGAATACATTATAGTAACTCGGGGCGCAGCCAAGTCGGGTGTCATACATAGCCTTAACCCTCGCCCGTGCAGCGTCCGATCAGTGCGTGGCCGTGCAGAGGGAGGTACAACCCACCCCTAGCGTTTTCCCCTAATTTGGCTAGAGCTTTGATTAAAAAACGAGCGTGTTGCTTGTTACGAGAGGAAGCCATTGATACCCGATGTTAAGGTCCTAAGTCATTAGGCGACCTCTAAAGTCATGTCAATGACCCAAAATTCAACCAAATTGTAAATGCGTATAAATTTAATTTAATCGAGCTAGAATCTTGAATGAGCATATAATTATGCTAAATAGGTGCCAAATTTGAAATCAGCGTCACAAAATGTCCTAGAAACTGCCAAATTCCAAAAAGGTAATTTCAGGTCATGTCAGGTCATTTGAGGTCAGTGACCTCGGTTGACCTGTTGGGGCGCATGACCCCAGTGGAACATATACTTATGTAAAATGGATCCCACATTTGAAATCAGCGTAACAAAATGTCCTAGAAACTGCCAGAAGCCAAAAAAGTAATATGCGGTCATCGGAGGTCAGTGACCTCGGTTGACCTCTTAAAAGGTCAATCGAGGTCACAATCTCAGTGGAAACCACAACTGTCACCTGGAAACACATGTGCATTTGTTCCTGAACAACAAACACTATGAAACTGCACAAGTTACAAGGATAAATACTACGGGACGCCAGTTGCGCCTGCCATGACCTTGAAAAACAGTTCAAAGGTCACGGGTCATGTGACCTACAACTTGCAAAATTCAGAATATGTGCTAAATTGTTTACAAGTAGGGTACTGAAAGTTTCATAGCAATCGGTTGATATTTACGCGAGTTATTTCCGAAAAACCGAGGGGGGTGGCATCACCCCCACCGCGGTTGGCGAGGGTTAAAGGAAATAGTACACCTTTAATATTAGTTTGTAACTGAGATAGCCAGATTATCGGGAGTACTGCGAAATCTCCAAATCTGCAATTTTTCCTTCCAAAACGATCTAGTTGCTGAGTTTCAACGCAAAAACCGTTGGATATATTTGGTCATATTTTAAGGGGCCAAATCTTGTGACGTTTCGCATACGTCATTAGTATTCCTACCGCCGCGCTCAAGCGGAACACGTAAGTCAGCCGACAGTTACAACTCACCAGTGCCGCACACAGGGAGGGGAGTCAAAAGGGTCAGCTGACCCCCCAATTTCTGAGGGGCACGCATCACATGGCCCTGTATTCTGGCTTATAACAACAAGGACCATTTTTCGTAATGTAAATTTAAACAAAAATTAATACAAATGCGAAATGAACTCAGAAATGATAAAGGGAAATAATGACCTTTTGATTTTGTTAGCAACAATTTCTTAGGCTACCGCTATGGTTTTAAAATGATTTTATTTAAATTCAAGAATTAAATAAAATTATTCCCAAATTCGAAGTTGTAAGTTTGGGAAAAATACCAAACAAGTACCTTGTGTACTTCATGAAGGTCATTGACAAATTCGCCCTTCCCTACCATTGTTTACATCCATTGCGGCATTTTTGGAGGCTCTGTGACATTTCCGATCAAACTGAGCGCTACTCGGACACACGCTTGTAGCGCTTTCGTTCTCCATGGCAACCAGGCGTCAGCCAATCAAAAGCCAGAAAGGGAATACGTTCTGGCTTTTCATTGGCTCACGCCTGGTTGCCATGGAGAACGAAAGCGCTACTAGCAACAACTCGCCACAATGGTTAAGTGCGCCGAAAAGCATGACACTGCTTTGTAAACAAATCGCCGACGCTAAATAGGTCGCCGTCGATGTGCATCGATGAGCCTCCGATTTAATTGCCAGTTTTGTGTTATTGTTTGTTAGTTGTTTGGGGAAAAATTATTATTTTGCATGATAATATAAAGCATAGTGTTATATACAGCCACAGACAAATTATACAATACTCCTAATGTTGAAAACAAATGAATTTATTTTCAAAAATTGAGGGTCGCAACCACTAACTATGCCGCCGTTGATGTGCATCGATGAGTTTCCGATTTTATTGCCACTTTTTCCAATCGCTGTTAGTTTTAGAAGACCGCCGGGCATATAATCACAACAAGCAGAACGCACAATATATTTTCCACTCCATTGCGTAAAAAAAACAATACGGGAAAAGCCCGCAGTTTGATGAGGACCAAAAGTACTTGCAAGTACCGGTCGTTAAAAGTATAGAACGCTTATCAACTTTAACTTGAAATATCTTTCGGTAGGAAAGTTTTCATGCAAAATGTGATGAATTTACAATATATTTTGGTCTCGTCTGGCGATTTCAAGTGCTAACTCCATTTTTGTGGGAAAAGGTCATTATTTCCCTTTAAGAACGAAAAAAATTAAGCCCAGGTCCTTATAGTTGTGACGTCACAGCTGAGCTAAAATCAGCGGCATTTTCTGTGCAGCGGTGACAAAACTTTTTCCCACCACTAACTTGAAAACTAAAAAGGCTAGAAAGACGTGGAAGAGCGCGTTTGAACGCTCTCAACAAGCACATTCGAAGTTTCTTCATGTATTTTTCTTCTTCT
This sequence comes from Chirona hameri, assembly GCA_036785665.1. Taxonomy (NCBI): domain Eukaryota; kingdom Metazoa; phylum Arthropoda; class Thecostraca; order Balanomorpha; family Balanidae; genus Chirona; species Chirona hameri. Next base: position 587 of record JAXIVJ010002176.1, on the reverse strand, counting down.
CAAGTCAATATTGAGGTCACCAGAGGTTATCAAAGGTCAGATTTTCCTGCTTTAGGTTTTCGCTTCGAACACCCCCCAAATATCTCGGACACTATGATAGCTAGGAACAAACTAAAATTAAACAATCGAAACCTCTTTAAAATGCAATCCCACTCGATGTCCTCAGATTTAAGCTCAGATCAATAGTTTAGGCTCCAGACCTCATCAAATGTAAAAAAGACTATTTTTAGCAAAACAGTTTTCACACATAGCTTTTTACCTAATAAAGATAGGGCAATAATTTTGACGCCATCGTGTTTGTCTCTTCAAGACACTTCGAATAATATTAGTGTCGATCAGTTTAGGTTAACCTAACAATTTTACCTCAGGTCAAGGTCAAGTGGTGACCCAAGTAGGTCATGTTGCATATGGGAAGACGTGCCTCGACGAGACAAACATATTGGTGTACGTTTCACTTCTCTATCGTCTTTCTGTCGAGAGTGATTGACAAACAATTGTTGGTGACCTCGGATGACCTCGGCAGACCCTGAAGGGGTCACTGAACAAAAATGGCACCTAGGTCATCAAGAATGGCCTATATTAGCATG
>JAXIVJ010002175.1:95000-112500 GCA_036785665.1 Chirona hameri | reverse complement strand
TCGTCGTCGTCGTCGTCGTCGTCGTCGTCGTCGTCGTCGTCGTCGTCGTCGGTCGTCGTCGTCGTCGTCGTCGTCGTCGTCGTCGTCGTCGTCGTCGTCGTCGTCGTCGTCGTCGTCGTCGTCGTCGTCGTCGTCGTCGTCGTCGTCGTCGTCGTCGTCGTCCGTCGTCGTCCGTCGTCGTCGTCGTCGTCGTCGTCGTCGTCGTCGTCGTCGTCGTCGTCGTCGTCGTCGTCGTCGTCGTCGTCGTCGTCGTCGTCGTCGTCGTCGTCGTCGTCGTCGTCGTCGTCGTCGTCGTCCGTCGTCGTCGTCGTCGTCGTCGTCGTCGTCGTCGTCGTCGTCGTCGTCGTCGTCGTCGTCGTCGTCGTCGTCGTCGTCGTCGTCGTCGTCGTCGTCGTCGTCGTCGTCGTCGTCGTCGTCGTCGTCGTCGTCGTCGTCGTCGTCGTCGTCGTCGTCGTCGTCTCGTCGTCGTCGTCGTCGTCGTCGTCGTCGTCGTCGTCGTCGTCGTCGTCGTCGTCGTCGTCGTCGTCGTCGTCCGTCGTCGTCGTCGTCGTCGTCGTCGTCGTCGTCGTCGTCGTCGTCGTCGTCGTCGTCGTCGTCGTCGTCGTCGTCGTCGTCGTCGTCGTCGTCCGTCGTCGTCGTCGTCGTCGTCGTCGTCGTCGTCGTCGTCGTCGTCGTCCGTCCGTCGTCGTCCGTCGTCGTCGTCGTCGTCGTCGTCGTCGTCGTCGTCGTCGTCGTCGTCGTCGTCGTCGTCGTCGTCGTCGTCGTCGTCGTCGTCGTCGTCGTCGTCGTCGTCGTCGTCGTCGTCGTCGTCGTCGTCGTCGTCGTCGTCGTCGTCGTCGTCGTCGTCGTCGTCGTCGTCGTCGTCGTCGTCGTCGTCGTCGTCGTCGTCGTCGTCGTCGTCGTCGTCGTCCGTCGTCGTCCGTCGTCGTCGTCGTCGTCGTCGTCGTCGTCGTCGTCGTCGTCGTCGTCGTCGTCGTCGTCGTCGTCGTCGTCGTCGTCGTCGTCGTCGTCGTCGTCGTCGTCGTCGTCGTCGTCGTCGTCGTCGTCGTCGTCGTCGTCGTCGTCGTCGTCGTCGTCGTCGTCGTCGTCGTCGTCGTCGTCGTCGTCGTCGTCGTCGTCGTCGTCGTCGTCGTCGTCGTCGTCGTCGTCGTCGTCGTCGTCGTCGTCGTCGTCGTCGTCGTCGTCGTCGTCGTCGTCGTCGTCGTCGTCGTCGTCGTCGTCGTCGTCGTCGTCGTCGTCGTCGTCGTCGTCGTCGTCGTCGTCGTCGTCGTCGTCGTCGTCGTCGTCGTCGTCGTCGTCGTCGTCGTCGTCGTCGTCGTCGTCGTCGTCGTCGTCCGTCGTCGTCGTCGTCGTCGTCGTCGTCGTCGTCGTCGTCGTCGTCGTCGTCGTCGTCGTCGTCGTCGTCGTCGTCGTCGTCGTCGTCGTCGTCGTCGTCGTCTCGTCGTCGTCGTCGTCGTCGTCGTCGTCGTCGTCGTCGTCGTCGTCGTCCGTCGTCGTCGTCGTCGTCGTCTCGTCGTCGTCGTCGTCGTCGTCGTCGTCGTCGTCGTCGTCGTCGTCGTCGTCGTCGTCGTCGTCGTCGTCGTCGTCGTCGTCGTCGTCGTCGTCGTCGTCGTCGTGTCCGTCGTCGTCGTCGTCGTCGTCGTCGTCGTCGTCGTCGTCGTCGTCGTCGTCGTCGTCGTCGTCGTCGTCGTCGTCGTCGTCGTCGTCGTCGTCGTCGTCGTCGTCGTCGTCGTCGTCGTCGTCGTCGTCGTCGTCGTCGTCGTCGTCGTCGTCGTCGTCGTCGTCGTCGTCGTCGTCGTCGTCGTCGTCGTCGTCGTCGTCGTCGTCGTCGTCGTCGTCGTCGTCGTCGTCGTCGTCGTCGTCGTCGTCGTCGTCGTCGTCGTCGTCGTCGTCGTCGTCGTCGTCGTCGTCGTCGTCGTCGTCGTCGTCGTCGTCGTCGTCGGTCGTCGTCGTCGTCGTCGTCGTCGTCGTCGTCGTCGTCGTCGTCGTCGTCGTCGTCGTCGTCGTCGTCGTCGTCGTCGTCGTCGTCGTCGTCGTCGTCGTCGTCGTCGTCGTCGTCGTCGTCGTCGTCGTCGTCGTCGTCGTCGTCGTCGTCGTCGTCGTCGTCGTCGTCGTCGTCGTCGTCGTCGTCGTCGTCGTCGTCGTCGTCGTCGTCGTCGTCGTCGTCGTCGTCGTCGTCGTCGTCGTCGTCGTCGTCGTCGTCGTCGTCGTCGTCGTCGTCGTCGTCGTCGTCGTCGTCGTCGTCGTCGTCGTCGTCGTCGTCGTCGTCGTCGTCGTCGTCGTCGTCGTCGTCGTCGTCGTCGTCGTCGTCGTCGTCGTCGTCGTCGTCGTCGTCGTCGTCGTCGTCGTCGTCGTCGTCGTCGTCGTCGTCGTCGTCGTCGTCGTCGTCGTCGTCGTCGTCGTCGTCGTCGTCGTCGTCGTCGTCGTCGTCGTCGTCGTCGTCGTCGTCGTCGTCGTCGTCGTCGTCGTCGTCGTCGTCGTCGTCGTCGTCGTCGTCGTCGTCGTCGTCGTCGTCGTCGTCGTCGTCGTCGTCGTCGTCGTCGTCGTCGTCGTCGTCGTCGTCGTCGTCGTCGTCGTCGTCGTCGTCGTCGTCGTCGTCGTCGTCGTCGTCGTCGTCGTCGTCGTCGTCGTCGTCGTCGTCGTCGTCGTCGTCGTCGTCGTCGTCGTCGTCGTCGTCGTCGTCGTCGTCGTCGTCGTCGTCGTCGTCGTCGTCGTCGTCGTCGTCGTCGTCGTCGTCGTCGTCGTCGTCGTCGTCGTCGTCGTCGTCGTCGTCGTCGTCGTCGTCGTCGTCGTCGTCGTCGTCGTCGTCGTCGTCGTCGTCGTCGTCGTCGTCGTCGTCGTCGTCGTCGTCGTCGTCGTCGTCGTCGTCGTCGTCGTCGTCGTCGTCGTCGTCGTCGTCGTCGTCGTCGTCGTCGTCGTCGTCGTCGTCGTCGTCGTCGTCGTCGTCGTCGTCGTCGTCGTCGTCGTCGTCGTCGTCGTCGTCGTCGTCGTCGTCGTCGTCGTCGTCGTCGTCGTCGTCGTCGTCGTCGTCGTCGTCGTCGTCGTCGTCGTCGTCGTCGTCGTCGTCGTCGTCGTCGTCGTCGTCGTCGTCGTCGTCGTCGTCGTCGTCGTCGTCGTCGTCGTCGTCGTCGTCGTCGTCGTCGTCGTCGTCGTCGTCGTCGTCGTCGTCGTCGTCGTCGTCGTCGTCGTCGTCGTCGTCGTCGTCGTCGTCGTCGTCGTCGTCGTCGTCGTCGTCGTCGTCGTCGTCGTCGTCGTCGTCGTCGTCGTCGTCGTCGTCGTCGTCGTCGTCGTCGTCGTCGTCGTCGTCGTCGTCGTCGTCGTCGTCGTCGTCGTCGTCGTCGTCGTCGTCGTCGTCGTCGTCGTCGTCGTCGTCGTCGTCGTCGTCGTCGTCGTCGTCGTCGTCGTCGTCGTCGTCGTCGTCGTCGTCGTCGTCGTCGTCGTCGTCGTCGTCGTCGTCGTCGTCGTCGTCGTCGTCGTCGTCGTCGTCGTCGTCGTCGTCGTCGTCGTCGTCGTCGTCGTCGTCGTCGTCGTCGTCGTCGTCGTCGTCGTCGTCGTCGTCGTCGTCGTCGTCGTCGTCGTCGTCGTCGTCGTCGTCGTCGTCGTCGTCGTCGTCGTCGTCGTCGTCGTCGTCGTCGTCGTCGTCGTCGTCGTCGTCGTCGTCGTCGTCGTCGTCGTCGTCGTCGTCGTCGTCGTCGTCGTCGTCGTCGTCGTCGTCGTCGTCGTCGTCGTCGTCGTCGTCGTCGTCGTCGTCGTCGTCGTCGTCGTCGTCGTCGTCGTCGTCGTCGTCGTCGTCGTCGTCGTCGTCGTCGTCGTCGTCGTCGTCGTCGTCGTCGTCGTCGTCGTCGTCGTCGTCGTCGTCGTCGTCGTCGTCGTCGTCGTCGTCGTCGTCGTCGTCGTCGTCGTCGTCGTCGTCGTCGTCGTCGTCGTCGTCGTCGTCGTCGTCGTCGTCGTCGTCGTCGTCGTCGTCGTCGTCGTCGTCGTCGTCGTCGTCGTCGTCGTCGTCGTCGTCGTCGTCGTCGTCGTCGTCGTCGTCGTCGTCGTCGTCGTCGTCGTCGTCGTCGTCGTCGTCGTCGTCGTCGTCGTCGTCGTCGTCGTCGTCGTCGTCGTCGTCGTCGTCGTCGTCGTCGTCGTCGTCGTCGTCGTCGTCGTCGTCGTCCGTCGTCGTCGTCGTCGTCGTCGTCGTCGTCGTCGTCGTCGTCGTCGTCGTCGTCGTCGTCGTCGTCGTCGTCGTCGTCGTCGTCGTCGTCGTCGTCGTCGTCGTCGTCGTCGTCGTCGTCGTCGTCGTCGTCGTCGTCGTCGTCGTCGTCGTCGTCGTCGTCGTCGTCGTCGTCGTCGTCGTCGTCGTCGTCGTCGTCGTCGTCGTCGTCGTCGTCGTCGTCGTCGTCGTCGTCGTCGTCGTCGTCGTCGTCGTCGTCGTCGTCGTCGTCGTCGTCGTCGTCGTCGTCGTCGTCGTCGTCGTCGTCGTCGTCGTCGTCGTCGTCGTCGTCGTCGTCGTCGTCGTCGTCGTCGTCGTCGTCGTCGTCGTCGTCGTCGTCGTCGTCGTCGTCGTCGTCGTCGTCGTCGTCGTCGTCGTCGTCGTCGTCGTCGTCGTCGTCGTCGTCGTCGTCGTCGTCGTCGTCGTCGTCGTCGTCGTCGTCGTCGTCGTCGTCGTCGTCGTCGTCGTCGTCGTCGTCGTCGTCGTCGTCGTCGTCGTCGTCGTCGTCGTCGTCGTCGTCGTCGTCGTCGTCGTCGTCGTCGTCGTCGTCGTCGTCGTCGTCGTCGTCGTCGTCGTCGTCGTCGTCGTCGTCGTCGTCGTCGTCGTCGTCGTCGTCGTCGTCGTCGTCGTCGTCGTCGTCGTCGTCGTCGTCGTCGTCGTCGTCGTCGTCGTCGTCGTCGTCGTCGTCGTCGTCGTCGTCGTCGTCGTCGTCGTCGTCGTCGTCGTCGTCGTCGTCGTCGTCGTCGTCGTCGTCGTCGTCGTCGTCGTCGTCGTCGTCGTCGTCGTCGTCGTCGTCGTCGTCGTCGTCGTCGTCGTCGTCGTCGTCGTCGTCGTCGTCGTCGTCGTCGTCGTCGTCGTCGTCGTCGTCGTCGTCGTCGTCGTCGTCGTCGTCGTCGTCGTCGTCGTCGTCGTCGTCGTCGTCGTCGTCGTCGTCGTCGTCGTCGTCGTCGTCGTCGTCGTCGTCGTCGTCGTCGTCGTCGTCGTCGTCGTCGTCGTCGTCGTCGTCGTCGTCGTCGTCGTCGTCGTCGTCGTCGTCGTCGTCGTCGTCGTCGTCGTCGTCGTCGTCGTCGTCGTCGTCGTCGTCGTCGTCGTCGTCGTCGTCGTCGTCGTCGTCGTCGTCGTCGTCGTCGTCGTCGTCGTCGTCGTCGTCGTCGTCGTCGTCGTCGTCGTCGTCGTCGTCGTCGTCGTCGTCGTCGTCGTCGTCGTCGTCGTCGTCGTCGTCGTCGTCGTCGTCGTCGTCGTCGTCGTCGTCGTCGTCGTCGTCGTCGTCGTCGTCGTCGTCGTCGTCGTCGTCGTCGTCGTCGTCGTCGTCGTCGTCGTCGTCGTCGTCGTCGTCGTCGTCGTCGTCGTCGTCGTCGTCGTCGTCGTCGTCGTCGTCGTCGTCGTCGTCGTCGTCGTCGTCGTCGTCGTCGTCGTCGTCGTCGTCGTCGTCGTCGTCGTCGTCGTCGTCGTCGTCGTCGTCGTCGTCGTCGTCGTCGTCGTCGTCGTCGTCGTCGTCGTCGTCGTCGTCGTCGTCGTCGTCGTCGTCGTCGTCGTCGTCGTCGTCGTCGTCGTCGTCGTCGTCGTCGTCGTCGTCGTCGTCGTCGTCGTCGTCGTCGTCGTCGTCGTCGTCGTCGTCGTCGTCGTCGTCGTCGTCGTCGTCGTCGTCGTCGTCGTCGTCGTCGTCGTCGTCGTCGTCGTCGTCGTCGTCGTCGTCGTCGTCGTCGTCGTCGTCGTCGTCGTCGTCGTCGTCGTCGTCGTCGTCGTCGTCGTCGTCGTGATTCCAAAGTTGATATGATGAATTTGAGTTATAAATAATTCATTTTTTCAGGATTCCTTCCTTAACGCGCGCGTGACGGGGGACCAGGAACACCATTGAATATTGCCCCCCCCCCCCCTCGTTATCTCCGGAACCAATGATCGCAGCGAGACGCGCAACGCGGCATTCGCAAGCTCTCAATGAGACGCATCTAAATCATACTCGAAATTTTCGAATTGAGGTCACATGTCAGGTCAAGGTCGGGTCAAAGGTAAAAATAGAGGCATTTGAGTTTATGGACCATACTTTCCATCCAAAGCCTTTGATTGCGACCATGATCACTCAAAGTCCTCCTAAAGGTATAATACACATCCCGCATGACCTAAAATGAGATTGTTAGCGAAGGTCAAGGTCATGGTCAGGTCACAAAAGGTCACTATACGCAGACAATTTCTGAAAGTCATGCAATACATGTTTTATGAGCTATTTTATACGTATCATTCTATAGTGATGGTCATTTTACCATCTGACCTCATTTAAGTGAAGTTAGTGTCAAGCTCAGGTCAAGTTCAGGTCAGATATGGTCAAAATTTGAAATTGATAAATCTAAATACAAAACAAAACTTGTTTCTAGACCAGTTTTTGTCTCAGAAATACAGTGCTGGCATTTATTTGTATTTATCTGGTCAATAAAAGACTGCAATTTGCAATTTCACAATATGACGTCATGAGTTACTTATACTTAAGGAGCCATAAGTCAGTCAAAAAGGGTGATATGCATTTGCAATTTGTTTTGTATGTTGCTGGAACACCATTCTTTCACATGTATTTCGTTTTTTTATATTTGTAAAAAACTTCTTTTTTTTGCAAAAACAAAATGGGGACAATATTCAACGATTTAAAAAATACGAGATAGCAGTTTCATAAAACGTTCAATTTCCTGTCTTTTCGTTCCTTTGGTTTTAGTTGATCTTAAAATGTCACCATTTTACAGCTGCTTAAAGTTTGGCTGATTTTATCGCTAATTTTGCGTAAAGTGACGTCACAAAATGGTGTATATCTTTTTTTTTTAATCGAAAAAATAACTTGAATTTGTCTGAGCCGACGTAGAATTGATGTGGAAGAAGGTACTGCAAGTCTCAGTGTGATATCTTGAACGGTTTTGAAGTTATCGCGAATATTCGACAGGGGGGGGGGCAACATTTGCCTCCCATGTCGGGCAAAACAAAACACAAAAATAATGACAATATTCAAGTTCAGCATCATCGAAAACATGGTTCTGGACAATTTTAAGCCATTTTCTTGAAAGTCATCCAAGTTATAGGGGTTTAAACCTCTACACGCGTTCACTCAAATTGTCACCCCTTTTTCGGTCTCCTGCCCACGCCCGTGGGAATATTTTTCACTTTTATTATTACAAATACAAATAATGTACCACGGCGAATCGTTTACGACTATCCCTGAGTCTCTAGGATGTATATTTAGGACAGGGAGCAGAATCTTCTAATTAACATGCAATTATAATTTTCGAAATTATAAATACAATATTTATCAGAAGAACAACATCCATTTTTGTTTACTGAAAGCTAATTGATCAAAGATGTTTCTGCCGTCAAAATATTTTCGACTTTCAAGGCACTAGGGATAACCAAAAACGACCCAAAAATAGATCACAAAATCAAAATTTTGAGAGAAAAGAATGATATAGCCCAAATACTTGTCATATCTTTGTCATTTTAACAATATACAGTTTTGGGGAACTGCAATCAAGAGAGTACGAGTTACAGCTCATCAAAGTTAGCGTTGCTTAGTGACTTTTCAAAAATGCCCGAGGTTATAACGCAAAAACGAGTGACCTGAGAGGTCTACGATTGTGACATCCTTTTTCTGCGCATAAGATTACCCCATACACCCATTTTCATCTAAATAAAAAATGGTCGGGTGTCAAAATTGGAAAAATGTGGTCGTTTTGTCGTGGAATGCCCTGGAGGCTACCCCCCCCCCCCCCCCCCCCCGTGACACGCGGGTTAACTACTATATTTCTGTTAATGAGCTTAAGGGCATTTTCTCCTGTTAGTGGTTACTTCTCGTGCCTGTTAATAATAGCTTCAGCTAATTAAAGGTCGGATTCGATTTCGGAATCGGAGTCCAATCGACTCCGAACCTCCCGACGCAGCTCTGTCGGGAGGTTCCAGATTTGAATTCCCGACGCCCTGACGGAACCCATTTGCGTGCGTGTGTGTGTGTGTGTGTGTGTGTGTGTGTGTGTGTGTGTGTGTGTGTGTGTGTGTGTGTGTGTGTGTGTGTGTGTGTGTGTGTGTGTGTGTGTGTGTGTGTGTGTGTGTGTGTGTGTGTGCGTGCGTGCGTGCGTGCGTGCGTGCGTGCGTGCGTGCGTGCGTGCGTGCGTGCGTGCGTGCGTGCGTGCGTGCGTGCGTGCGTGCGTGTGTGTGTGTGTGTATGTGTGTTTGGAATTTGTTCTCATTGCCATGTATGAAAATGAAATCCATCCATGTAAGTTCAATTGATTGACATCGAATATCGATCGACTCGGCGTTCAGCCCAGAGGAGCCGAGTTGATTCATCAGAGTAGAGTTCTCCCGTGGCTTTCTGTGCTTGCTGACGGCTTCCTGACACTGACTTTATTCATCTGATGTCCAAAGATCACTGAATCCCCTGAGTCATCATTGTCTGAGCTCCAATGAGGAATCACAACAACAAAAAAAAACGGAAAAGTGCAAAGTCCCACCATCTCAGCCATGACTTGGGACGTCGCCGTGCGCCGGGGGCGGATATCTGTACTCTGTGCGGTCAGGCGTGTCTCGCCACTTTACGCCAGATACAAACTCCAGCGTCGGCTGTGGTGTCAGCGCAGTATCCAAGGTCATGGTAGCCGCCCAGATACGGTTAGCCCGGCAGCGGGAGGACGCGGCACTAATCTGCCGTCCCGTCGCAGTCAGCTGACTGATACAGAGATGACAGGGACAGATGCGGCCGGTCAGTCCCGGAGGGTCACGGCAGGGGAGATAGGGGCGCAGTCAGCTGACTGATACAGAGCTGACGGGGACAGATGCGGCCGGTCGGTCCCGGAGGGTCACTGCAGGGGAGATAGGGGCGCAGTCAGCTGACTGATACAGAGATGACAGGAACAGTTGCGGCCGGTCGGTCCTGGAGGGTCACGACAGGGGAGATAGGGGCGCAGTCAGCTGACTGATACAGAGATGACGGGGACAGATGCGGCCGGTATATCCCTGAGTGTAGATAGGGGTATAGGGTCACGGCAGGGGAGATAGGGGCGCAGTCAGCTGACTGATACAGTGATGACAGGGACAGATGCGGCCGGTCGGTCCCGGAGGGTCACGGCAGGGGAGATAGGGGCGCAGTCAGCTGACTGATACAGAGATGACGGGGACAGATGCGGCCGGTCTATCCCTGGGGGTAGATGGGGGTATAGGGTCACGGCAGGGGAGATAGGGGCGCAGTCAGCTGACTGATACAGAGATGACGGGGACAGATGCGGCCGGTCTATCCCTGAGGGTAGATAGGGGTATAGGGTCACGGCAGGGGAGATAGGGGTATAGGGTCACGGCAGGGGAGATAGGGGCGCATTTATCGGCCACATTTATCGGAGTGATCTCTGAGAAAGTATCGCCATTTTCGGAGCGTTTGCTCTGATAGTTGACAAGGCGTGAAATGATCGACTGGAAGTCAGACTTGTTTCCCCCCCCCCCCCATTTTCCGATGCATCGACGCGCCGATGATTCGGGATGGGACGGGGACGGGGGGGGGATGGGAGGGGCTCGGACCGCACTCGACAGTGCCGCCGCCGTCGGTGACAGTGACAGTGTCGCTGTGGGATCGGAAGGTGGCGGTGTTGATCGTGGGTGACTGCTACACGGTGAGGTAGCTGGACAACGGGTGTGACCCGGTACCAGGGTTATTGGGGTTAGTGGGGTGTTTGTTCACCTTGGGGTTAGTGGGGTGTTTGTTCACCGTGTTTGCTGCCGGAATATGTACTGGCGACAAAACAACTAACCACTGGCAACAGCCCTCGGCGGGTCCAGGCTAGTAGTCTTCTGCTGAAAATTACAGCCCTCGGCGGGTCCAGGCTAGTAGTCTTCTGCTGAAAACAACTAACCACTGGCAACAGCCCTCGGCGGGTCCAGGCTAGTAGTCTTCTGCTGAAAACAACTAACCACTGGCAACAGCCCTCGGCGGGTCCAGGCTAGTAGTCTTCTGCTGAAAATTACAGACAAACATGAAATGTTAGATTGAGCCGGTGAAATCACATGCTGTTATAAAACCTCCATTACATATTTACCTACCTTCTTTCGATTATTAATGTTGGAGTAGACAAACAGTCACCAAATCACAAAATCAGTCTGCACTCCTCTCTAACAAACCTGCTGACAGGGGCGGATCCAGGAGGGGCCAAAGGGGCCATGGCCCTTCAAAGGTCCTGAAACTATGACCCCCCAGCGGTCGGACGTACAGTTGTAAAAATTGCCTTTGCAGCAGTTAAAATCCAGCTATCCACAGTGAAAAACTTGGAAATTTCGCGCCGCTTCGCGGCATGACATAAAGTATGCAATTGCTTACACAAATTTGGAAAATGGGAAAATGAATTAATTAAGTGTCTGGCAGTCTCTCCTTGGCGGTACCTAATTGCTGGCCCCAGGGCCCACTCCCTTCATACAATATTAACTTTCAAGCGGGCTACATGTTTAGCTAGTCTGCCGAGTTTCGAAAAAGGCGACACGAACACAAAGACGCGGACATCGGCACCCGGAAGCTGCTCCAGCGGTGCCCAGCTTGCTGGACCGAAGACCAGGCCAGGACCATCTCCCCAAGCCATCTCGCCCCAGGCTCCTCCAGATCCGCAGGGACCATTTATGTGCGGAAAAGTCGTTCTGCCTCTTGCTGCTTTCAAACCATTTGCACTGTTACCAGTTGTTTGTTACAGTTCGGTACATATGTATACAGTTATTATTATCATATGTACTATTGAGCGATGTATATTAAAAACAACCTTAATTTAAATATTTTTCATCATACGGAGATGTGCAACCAGGAATAGGGGTTACCTGAGTCTGGTTCCAATATGAAAATCGTCTTCGGTTCGTTGTAACGGTGAATTGAATGAATAGCATGTTTAGCTTCTTATTCTCTACAAGGTCCACCGCCTATGTTTCTGGGTTTTATCAGGCAAACTCGTAAAAATTTCGCGCCGCTTCGCGGCGCTAACTAACGAGTGCCTACTATACCATGAAAGTCCACATTGAAAATGCTGCAAAGGCTTAAATACACGCATAAACAATGGAATACATTTTTCCCCGTCATTTCAGCCGACCCGACCCCACTCAAAAATTATCGTCGACGCCCCTGGGTACAGCTGACAATTGACATAGTTTTGCTCAGTGTAAGGCAATGTCGGAACAATAAAAACTGCCAGCTGACATCTTTCCTTTTCCAATATCCCAAAAGGTCGAAAAGCTAAAAAACACAAAAATATCAAAATAACGAAATAATTAGAAATCGTGTGGTTGCAAAATAAAGTGGCCCAAATCCGGGAAGAAAATCGAAATTGGGGTAGGTAAGGTCCGCTAAAAACGGTTTGCCCCCCCCCCCCAAAAAAAAACGGCCGGCTGGATCCGCCCTTGCCTGCTGGCATATTCGGCTGGTTCTCGGTAAGTTCAAGGAGCGCTGACTGCTACTTTGTGTGTTGTATGTGTTGTTCTCCTGACAGCTTGTGTGTTGTATGTGTTGTTCTTAGTTTGAAGTCGTTCTCCTGACCCGCTCCGTACTGTCCACAGGTGCTCCGCGATGGCCGCTCTGTCGCTGCTCTTGGCGGCCGCCGCCCTGCTGGTGGCGGTCTACCTGCTGGTCTCATGGCTACGCAGACCCGGCGCCCCGAACCCGTTCGCCAGCGACGCTCGCCAGTCGGTCAGACCGCTGGTTATCGACCAGAAACTGCGGGATAAGGTGCTCAAGCAGTGTGAGTACCGCTCCGGGACGGTCTCTTGACTGCTCCTGCTCCCTGCTCTATATGCCCCCTGCTCACTGTGCCCCGACTCCTGACCCCCTGACCCTGACCCCTGAACCCTGCCTCCTGACCACTGACCTCTGACCTCTGGCCCCTGACCTCTGACCTCTGACCTCTGACCTCTGACCTCTGACCTCTGACCTCTTACCTCTTACCTCTGACCTCTGACCTCTGACCTCTGACCTCTGACCTCTGACCTCTGACCTCTGACCTGATCACTGACCTGATCACTGACCTCTGACCTCTGACCAATGACCCTGACCTCTGACTCCTGACCTCTGACCTCTGACCTCTGACCTCTGACCTCTGACCTCTGACCTCTGACCTCTGACCTCTGACCTCTGACCTCTGACCTCTGACCTCTGACCTCTGACCTCTGACCTCTGCCCTCTGACCACTGCCCTCTGACCACTGACCCCTGACGCCTGACACCTGAATCATTCCTCCTGTCTTTCCTCCTGCCTCCTGCCTTCTGCCTCATAGTCCCTGCCCCCTGGCATCTGGCATCTGAGTCCTGTTCAAGGGGTCTGCGGCCGCCGCGGCTCCCGCGGCCAAAAAGGCGGGGCCTAATTTGAACAACTTGAACACTTTTGCGGCCGCTGATGGCGTCCGATAGATGGCGCGTATAACGTTCACAACGAATAGCCAATTGCATGGAAACGCTGAATGTTTACCAAAGCCACTCAACTACATGAACATCTACGAGTCACTGCAAGTTGTCATTCTTGGTCCAACAACCACCAGTGAGCTGCGATATCAACAAAACAGTGCGCAACTATTGTCGGACGCGCGCCATTTATGTCGAAGTTCTTTTGCGGTTGCTCCCGAGCAACCGCGAGAGCCGCAGAAAGTATGACGGCACACCTGCGGACCCAGTTCTCTGTGATTGGCGGACGATTTAGCTCCACCCTTTTGGCCGCGGGAGCCGCGTGGACCGCAACGCCTTGAACAGCACTGGGCATCTGACTCCCCCCCCCCCCCCTTAGAGGGGAGGGGGAACTGATATCCCCCTCCCCTCTTATCCCCCTGTCCTGGCTAGTTATACAGAGTCCCTGGATACGGTATACTAGCTGGATGCCGGTGGCACGCGAGTAGAGTTGCAAAACATCGAGCCATGGGACCAGCGATGGGTCTGAATTCCGGACAGGGAAGTCTGAGAGTCCGATATTATGAAAATCTCGGTTTCTCCGTTCACCAGTCACCACGCGCCGACAGATCTGAGCGCCGCCGTGACTTTAACTGGTATCTGTAGTTTGCTTTCCCGTCACGCCGCGAACGATGCCTCTGCCGGCAGCGTTCGCGGCTGACCATGTGCCGGCCGATCTGGACGCCGCCGTGACTTTAACTGGTATCTGTAGTTTGCTTTCCCGTCACCAGATGCCTCTGCCGGCAGCGTTCGCGGCTGACCGTGTGCCGGCCGATCTGGACGCCGCCGTGACTTTAACTGGTATCTGTAGTTTGCTTTCCCGTCACCAGATGCCTCTGCCGGCAGCGTTCGCGGCTGACCGTGTGCCGGCCGATCTGGACGCCGCCGTGACTTTAACTGGTATCTGTAGTTTGCTTTCCCGTCACCAGATGCCTCTGCCGGCAGCGTTCGCGGCTGACCGTGTGCCGTCGATCTGGACGCCGCCGTGACTTTAACTGGTATCTGTAGTTTGCTTTCCCGTCACCAGATGCCTCTGCCGGCAGCGTTCGCGGCTGACCGTGTGCCGGCCGATCTGGACGCCGCCGTGACTAACTGGTATCTGTAGTTTTCTTTCCCGTCACCAGATGCCTCTGCCGGCAGCGTTCGCGGCTGACCGTGTGCCGGCCGATCTGGACGCCGCCGTGACTAACTGGTATCTGTAGTTTTCTTTCCCGTCACCAGATGCCTCTGCCGGCAGCGTTCGCGGCTGACCGTGTGCCGGCCGATCTGGACGCCGCCGTGACTTTAACTGGTATCTGTAGTTTGCTTTTCCGTCACCAGATGCCTCTGTCGGCAGCGTTCGCGGCTGACCGTGTGCCGGCCGATCTGGACGCCGCCGTGACTTTAACTGGTATCTATAGTTTGTTTTCCCGTCACCAGATGCCTCTGCCGGCAGCGTTCGCGGCTGACCGTGTGCCGGCTGATCTGGACGCCGCCGTGACTTTAACTGGTATCTATAGTTTGCTTTCCCGTCACCAGATGCCTCTGCCGGCAGCGTTCGCGGCTGACCGTGTGCCGGCCGATCTGGACGCCGCCGTGACTAACTGGTATCTGTAGTTTTCTTTCCCGTCACCAGATGCCTCTGCCGGCAGCGTTCGCGGCTGACCGTGTGCCGGCCGATCTGGACGCCGCCGTGACTTTAACTGGTATCTATAGTTTGCTTTCCCGTCACCAGATGCCTCTGCCGGCAGCGTTCGCGGCTGACCGTGTGCCGGCCGATCTGGACGCCGCCGTGACTTTAACTGGTATCTGTAGTTTTCTTTCCCGTCACCAGATGCCTCTGCCGGCAGCATTCGCGGCTGACCGTGTGCCGTCGATCTGGACGCCGCCGTGACTTTAACTGGTATCTGTAGTTTGCTTTCCCGTCACCAGATGCCTCTGCCGGCAGCGTTCGCGGCTGACCGTGTGCCGGCCGATCTGGACGCCGTGGTGGTCGGAAGTGGGATCGGAGGACTCGCAGTGGCCGCCATCATGGCCAAGGCAGGCAAACGGGTACTGGTGCTGGAGCAACACGACCAGGTACTGTGCAGAACGGAACTGATGTTGCTCAACTGACGCTGCTGAACGGAACTGATGTTGCTCAACTGACGCTGCTGAACGGAACTGATGTTGCTCAACTGACGCTGCTCAACTGACGTTGCTGAACTGACGCTGCTGAACTGACGCTGCTGAACTGAACTGACGCACTGACGCTTGTTGAAAACTGGTGCTGTCCAGACTTGTGCCTGGATCTCGAAGTTGGATCTGGAATCCCAGTAGATTACTCTGTGTAAAATGCATGAAGATATGGGATCCTCCTGGATCCTCGGCGTAAAATGCTTCAGGATCTGGGATCTCAGTGGATCTCTAATTTAAACTAGATTCAGATCCTGAAACACAAGATGCAGGGACTGACATCAAAATTTGTGGTCTCTATTTTGCCTATGTAACTATGCACTATGTATATAATTAGTGCCTGCACATTACCTTGTACCTATTAGCAAACATACAGATTGTAATGCATTATCCCATATTATAAAATTAGCAAGAAGTAGGTACATACCGGCGTGCCTGGATCCCGAAGTTGGATCTGGGATCCCAGTGGATCTCTCGGCATACAATATATCAGGATCTGGGATCTTTGTGGATCCCTCGGCTTATTGTGTACCTGGATCTGGTGTCCCATGTGGATCCGGGGACACAGGACACAGATCCGGATCCCAGTTGGATCCCGGGATCCAGGCACATGTATGGTGCTGTCAAATACCATTTATCTATCTACTGGTAATGGTATTGGATAGTTACCTAACGCAACCTTCCGACTTTGTTTTGGATCAGAAGTAATGGAAGCGGACGTTACACGGGAACGGAGTGGAACGGGTGGTCATGGTCATGTCATTCGTCGGTGATGTATCGTGATCTCCACTCTACAATGACCGGTCCGCTGCCTCGTCTGATGCAGTCATTAGCTGACAGGAAACGAAGGTTTTATAGCGATAAAAAGCGGCAGGATACACGCAAATACAAACGTCATTCATGTCATTCAAGACCATAGGCACACTCATGCGGAAGATGAACCGCTTGATCAATCGTAATTATTCCATATTTTTGTCATACATTTATTACTAGCGGGGTACCCGGCGTTCCCCAGGAAATTAAGTACCTGGCGGTGTCTTGGGAGTCAAAACACACACCCAGGTGGCGTACAAAGCCATAAGCCAGACTTGAGAAATACATGCTACCAGCCGTTCTATAATCGGAGCATTGAAACCAAGGCCACAGTCATGAATCTAATTTTAGAGTGTTCCAAATTTAGATTTAGATTTGTCTCCCACTATGCCATCAACTGATACTGGCCCCGAGCACTATGATTGCAAATTTGAGCATTGAAATGCATTGAAATGCATTGAAACCAAGGCCACAGTCGTGAATATAATTTTAGAGCAATGCATTGAAACCAGGGCTGCAGTCGTTAATCTAGTTTTAGTGCACAATACTGCAGTAATTAGTGCTCTAAATTTATATTTCTCTCCACTATGCCACCAAGGTCCACCAACTGATACTGGCCCCCACAGGCAGGCCATGGTCACACAAATTCCAAACTTGGGCACACCAAGAGCTAAAACACCCCCAGGTGGCTTGCAACCCATCAGCCAGACAAAAATGGGCATGCTGTTCCAAATTTGATCACACAAATTACAAACTTGGGCACACTGAGAGCCAAAACACCCCCAGGTGGCTTACAATCCATCAGCCAGACTTGAAAAAAATACATTCTACCAGCTGTTCTATAATTGGAGCATTGAAACCAAGGTCACAGTCATGAATCTAATTTTAGAGCGCTCTAAATTTAGGTTTCTCTCCCACCATGATCACGAATATAGTTTTAGAGTACTCTAAATTTATATTTATCTCCCACTATCCTAACAACTGATACTGGCCTCCTCTAAATGTATATTTCTCCCCTGCTACTGCAGTATAAAATGGCTGCAGATTAGTGCTAACCCGTCCGGCCCGCTGGACGATTACAGGTCAAGTGGTGTTGCAAGCCAGTGATAGGCAATTAGGGATTGATGACCCGTACTACCCGTGGCACACCCGTCGTACCAATCATAAGTTTGTGTACCCGTCAAAAACCTACGGTGCCCGACATATACCCGTGGTACCCGTTGTGCCCTTGTGGAACACGTGATAAACCCGTTATAGCCGGTACTCACCCATTATACCCGTGGTACACCCATGGCACCCGTTAAACCTGTGAAAACTTCACCCCGAAGCTGTACCCTGGACACCCGCGGGTACCCCCTTGGGCTGAGTGGCCCACCTTGTCTTTCGTTTAAGGGGCCCTTGGCTGGCCAGACAGGCTGGCCTTGGCTGGCCCTTGGCTTGTCTCGGTCAGTCTGAGGGGACCTCGGTCAACTTGAGGACCCTTGATCGGCCTGAGGGGCCCTCTGTCTGCCTGAGGGGCCCTCTGTCTGCCTGAGGGGCCCTCTGTCGACCTGAAGGGTCCTTGATCGGCCTGAGGAGTCCTCTGTCGGTCTGAGAGGCCCTCTGTCAGTCTGAGGGGACCCTCTATCGGTCTGAAGGCCCTCTGTCAACCTGATGGGGCCCTCTGTCGGCATAATGGGCATTATGTAGGCCTGAGGGGCCCTATGTCGACCGACAGAGGATCCCCTATGTTGGCCTGAGGGGACCCTCTGTCGGCCTGAGGGGCCCTATGTCGGTCTGAGGGCCCCTCGATCGGCATGAGGGGCCCTTGATCGGCCTGAGGGACTCTCTGTCGGTCTGAGGGAACCGTCTATCGGTCTGAGGGGCCCTCTTGTGGCCTGAGAGGTCCCTCGGCCAGCTTGAGAGGGCCCTTCC
>JAXIVJ010002175.1:10000-90000 GCA_036785665.1 Chirona hameri | reverse complement strand
ATTGCAACTATCGATTACACTGCTAGCATATCGTTATCACCGGCCAATAGCAATTCTAACAAACAGCTCGTGTGCGCTGATAGCAGCTGCCGAACAACAGAGCCTGGGCGGCCATCATGCTTGCATGCATCATGCTTGTCTTAGGTGCGTCGTTCACGTATCAATTTGTTACCTCTGTTTACCTTCACCGTAGTGGGAATAGTTTTTTCGATATCGAAACGAAAAATTATCGCAAACAATATAAGTGAAAATTCAACTAAAGGGGCTCCAGATGTGAATTTCATCGTATCCAACCATCACAACAATAGCTACTTATCGTAGGAAAAATAATTTTGACAGTTCAAAACAGTAGGCACATTCCCTTTAACAAGATCAACTTGAATCCGTGAAAGGATTCGGCGATTGCGACATTCCAGAACCGGAAGTCCAGACCCACCGCCAAATAGAGACCTGTCCTGAACCGTGCGTGCATTGTTCGCTTCGCCGGAGAGTCGTCTGAAAAACAGCACGCCACATTTGACGGGGCTTGTTATGGTGTACCGCCGCCCCGGCCCCGGCCCCGGCCCCGGCCCCGGCCCCGGTCCCGGTCCCGGTCCCGGTCCCGGTCCCGATCCCGGTCCCGGTCCCGGCCCCGGTCCCGGTCCCGGTCCCGGTCCCGGTCCCGGTCCCGGTCCCGGTCCCGGTCCCGGTCCCGGTCCCGGTCCCGGCTCCGGCCCCGGCTCCGGCTCCGGCTCCGGCCCCGGCCCCGGCCCCGGCTCCGGTCCCGGTCCCGGTCCCGGTCCCGGCCCCGGCCCCGGCTCCGGTCCCGGCCCCGACCCCGGCCCCGGCCCCGGCCCCGGCTCCGGTCCCGGTCCCGGTCCCGGCCCCGGCCGCGCTACGGTCTGTTCTTTCCATCCGCCTTGGGATTGTAATATCTCCGTCAAACTGGGGGTTATTGTATGACCTGGACGATGAGGAATCGGAGACTGTCATTTTCCTCGGACTGGGATCTGCGGTGGGCACGTGGAGGGAGGGAGGGAGGGAGGGAGGGAGGGAGGGAGGGAGGGAGGGAGGGAGGGAGGGAGGGAGGGAGGGAGGGAGGGAGGGAGGGAGGGAGGGAGGGAGGGAGGGAGGGAGGGAGGGAGGGAGGGAGGGAGGGAAGGAAGGAAGGAAGGAGGGAGGGAGGGAGGGAGGGAGGGAGGAGGGAGGGAGGGAGGGAGGGAGGGAGGGAGGGAGGGAGTGAGTGAGTGAGTGAGTGAGTGAGTGAGTGAGTGAGTGAGGGAGTGAGGGAGTGAGTGAGTGAGTGAGTGAGTGAGTGAGTGAGTGAAGGACGTGGTGATGGGTCTAAAAGTCAGGTCAGGCTCATCGTAACATTGCCATCTAAAATTATATGTGGATTGCTTCTAACTTTGGAGCAGGCTTGGAGGTGATATTGATCTTATTTTATTGTTCAATGTTTCAGCCACCTAGTATTTTAGTTTACTGCACATCATTGGAGTACCTACTATGCATGAATATCCCCAAACATTGATAGCTGTAGTTAAGTCACTCGACACCACCTGACCTCTGACCCCTGGATTCGAAGCTCATGATAACAGCGCTCCTGGTCTCGGATCTCATGATAACAGCGCCCCTGGTCTAGGATCTCATGATAACAGCGCTCCTGGTCTAGGATCTCATGATAACAGCGCTCCTGGTCTCGGATCTCATGATAACAGCGCTCCTGGTCTCGGATCTCATGATAACAGCGCCTCTGGTCTCGGATCTCATGATAACAGCGCTCCTGGTCTCGGATCTCATGATAACAGCGCTCCTGGTCTCGGATCTTATGATAACAGCGCCCCTGGTCTAGGATCTCATGATAACAGCGCTCCTGGTCTCGGAGCTCATGATAACAGCGCTCCTGGTCTCGGATCTCATGATAACAGCGCTCCTGGTCTCGGATCTCATGATAACAGCGCTCCTGGTCTCGGATCTCATGATAACAGCCCCCCTGGTCTCGGATCTCATGATAACAGCGCTCCTGGTCTCGGATCTCATGATAACAGCGCTCCTGTCTCGGATCTCATGATAACAGCGCTCCTGGTCTCGGATCTCATGATAACAGCGCTCCTGGTCTCGGATCTCATGATAACAGCGCCCCTGGTCTAGGATCTCATGATAACAGCGCTCCTGGTCTCGGATCTCATGATAACAGCGCCCCTGGTCTCGGATCTCATGATAACAGCGCTCCTGGTCTCGGATCTCATGATAACAGCGCTCCTAGTCTCGGATCTCATGATAACAGCGCCCCTGGTCTCGGAGTCGACAGTCGCCGCGCTGAGGCAGACAGATGACGGCGTCATCAGGCTGACACCGCGGCGTCATGAGGTTGACAGTTCCAGCGTCATCATCATGGCCGTGCCCTTCCTCTTCTCGTTGTCTCCCTTTGACCGCCCGCGGCGATGCAGGAACTGCCCGCGGCGCTGCGGGGTCAGCCGCGGCACGAGTGGAGGTCACGCGGCTCGTGCAGGCGTCACAGAGAGCGTCTTACCGCCTCAGGGAAGAGCGATGGCCGGACGGTGACGCGCCATCCTGCAGGAAGTGGGCCGGAGACGGCAGTGGAGCGGAGACGGCGGGGATCGTGGGCCGGAGACGGCGGGGATCGTGGGCCGGAGATGGCGGGGATCGTGGGCCGGGGACGGCTGGGATCGTGGGCCGGAGACGGCGGGGATCGTGGGCCGGAGACGGCTGGGATCGTGGGCCGGAGACGGCGGGGATCGTGGGCCGGAGACGGCGGGGATCGTGGGCCGGAGACGGCGGGGATCGTGGGCCGGAGACGGCGGGGATCGTGGGCCGGAGACGGCTGGGATCGTGGGCCGGAGACGGCGGGATCGTGGGCCGTAGACGGCGGAGATCGTGGACCGGAGACGGCGGAGATCGTGGGCCGGAGACGGCTGGGATCGTGGGCCGGAGACGGCGGGGATCGTGGGCCGGAGACGGCGGGGATCGTGGGCCGGAGACGGCGGGGATCGTGGGCCGGAGACGGCGGGGATCGTGGGCCGGAGACGGCTGGGATCGTGGGCCGGAGACGGCGGGGATCGTGGGCCGGAGACGGCGGAGATCGTGGGCCGGAGACGGCGGAGACGGCGGGGATCGTGGGCCGGAGACGGCGGGGATCGTGGGCCGGAGACGGCGGGGATCGTGGGCCGGAGACGGCGGGGATCGTGGGCCGGAGACGGCGGGGATCGTGGGCCGGAGACGGCGGGGATCGTGGGCCGGAGACGGCGGGGATCGTGGGCCGGAGACGGCGGGGATCGTGGGCCGGAGACGGCGGGGATCGTGGGTCGGAGACGGCGGGGATTGTGGGCCGGAGACGGCGGGGATCGTGGGCCGGAGACGGCGGGGATCGTGGGCCGGAGACGGCGGGGATCGTGGGTCGGAGACGGCGGGGATCGTGGGCCGGAGACGGCGGGGATCGTGGGCCGGAGACGGCGGAGATCGTGGGCCGGAGACGGCTGGGATCGTGGGCCGAGGACGGCGGGGATCGTGGGCCGGGGTGGCTGGGATCGTGGGCCGGAGACGGCTGTGATCGTGGGCCGGAGACGGCTGGGATCGTGGGCCGGGGACGGCTGGGATCGTGGGCCGGAGACGGCGGGGATCGTGGGCCGGGGACGGCGGGGATCGTGGGCCGGAGACGGCTGGGATCGTGGGCCGGAGACGGCTGGGATCGTGGGCCGGGGACGGCTGGGATCGTGGGCCGGAGACGGCGGAGATCGTGGGCCGGAGACGGCGGAGACGGCTGGGATCGTGGGCCGGAGACGGCTGGGATCGTGGGCCTGGGACGGCTGGGATCGTGGGCCGGAGACGGCGGGGATCGTGGGCCGGAGACGGCGGAGACGGCTGGGATCGTGGGCCGGAGACGGCGGAGACGGCTGGGATCGTGGGCCGGGGACGGCGGAGACGGCGGGGATCGTGGGCCGGAGACGGCGGAGACGGCTGGGATCGTGGACCGGAGACGGCTGGGATCGTGGGCCGGGGACGGCTGGGATCGTGGGCTGGAGATGGCGGGGATCGTGGGCCGGAGACGGCGGAGACGGCGGGGATCGTGGGACGGAGACGGCTGGGATCGTGGGCCGGAGACGGCTGGGATCGTGGGCCGGAGACGGCGGGGATCGTGGGCCGGAGACGGCGGAGACGGCTGGGATCGTGGGCCGGAGACGGCTGGGATCGTGGGCCGGGGACGGACGGCTGGGATCGTGGGCCGGAGACGGCGGAGACGGCTGGGATCGTGGGACGGCGGAGACGGCGGGGATCGTGGGCCGGGGACGGCAGGGATCGTGGGCCGGAGACGGCGGGGATCGTGGGCCGGAGACGGCGGGGATCGTGGGCCGGAGACGGCTGAGATCGTGGGCCGGGGACGGCTGGGATCGTGGGCCGGAGACGGCGGGGATCGTGGGCCGGAGACGGCTGGGATCGTGGGCCGGAGACGGCGGGGATCGTGGGCCGGAGACGGCGGAGACGGCTGGGATCGTGGGCCGGAGACGGTGGGGATCGTGGGCTGGAGACGGCTGGGATCGTGGGCCGGGGACGGCTGGGATCGTGGGCCGGAGACGGCGGGGATCGTGGGCCGGAGACGGCGGAGACGGCGGGGATCGTGGGCCGGAGACGGCGGAGACGGCTGGGATCGTGGGCCGGAGACGGCGGAGACGGCTGGGATCGTGGGCCGGGGACGGCGGAGACGGCGGGGATCGTGGGCCGGAGACGGCGGAGACGGCTGGGATCGTGGGCCGGAGACGGCTGGGATCGTGGGCCGGAGACGGCTGGGATCGTGGGCCGGGGACGGCTGGGATCGTGGGCCGGAGACGGCGGGGATCGTGGGCCGGAGACGGCGGAGACGGCTGGGATCGTGGGCCGGAGACGGCTGGGATCGTGGGCCGGAGACGGCTGGGATCGTGGGCCGGAGACGACTGGGATCGTGGGCCGGAGACGGTGGGGATCGTGGGCCGGAGACGGCGGAGACGGCTGGGATCGTGGGCCGGAGACGGCTGGGATCGTGGGCCGGAGACGGCGGAGACGGCTGGGATCGTGGGCCGGAGACGGCGGAGACGGCTGGGATCGTGGGCCGGAGACGGCTGGGATCGTGGGCCGGGGACGGCTGGGATCGTGGGCCGGAGACGGCGGGGATCGTGGGCCGGAGACGGCTTGGATCGTGGGCCGGTGACGGCGGGGAACGTGGGCCGGAGACGGCGGGGATCGTGGGCCGGAGACGGCGGGGATCGTGGGCCGGAGACGGCGGGGATCGTGGGCCGGAGACGGCGGGGATCGTGGGCCGGAGACGGCGGGGATCGTGGGCCGGAGACGACTGGGATCGTGGGCCGGAGACGGCGGGGATCGTGGGCCGGAGACGGCGGGGATCGTGGGCCGGAGACGGCGGAGATCGTGATGCCAGAGAGGCGCAGGCATGGCCGTTACTGTCACTGCCTGGTTTGATGCCGGGTCTGAGTGATTCCCAAGACCAGGCCAGGTGTGTCGGACGACTTTCCGACCTGAGGATAGAGCCACAAGCGGACCCAGAGCGACCAAGCAGCTCGTTCGGTGGCCAATTTCCGCAGTCTGGCAAAATACAAACTTCTCGGATTTCTCTCCATTGTGCATTACAAACTGAGAACAATTTCAGATTTCCTTTCGGTTGACACAAATGTGTGAACATTCAGATGATTTAAGTCGTTTTTTTCGGGTCCATGGTCTCGATGCCCCACCGCTCCTGGACGGAGCTCTGACACCGGCCGGTGGCCATGGTCTCGATGCCCCTCCGCTCCTGGACGGAGCTCTGACACCGGCCGGTGACCATGGTCTCGATGCCCCCTCGCTCCTCGACGGAGCTCTGTTCCTGGACAGCTGGACGGAGCTCTGACACCGGCCGGTGACCATGGTCTCGATGCCCCCTCGCTCCTGGACGGAGCTCTGACACCGGCCGGTGACCATGGTCTCGATGCCCCCTCGCTCCTGGACAGAGCTCTGACACCGGCCGGTGACCGGGCTGCTCGCTGTGTGCAGCGAGTGTGCTCGCTGTGTGCAGCGAGTGTGCTCGCTGTGTGCAGCGAGTGTGCTCGCTGTGTGCAGCGAGTGTGCTCGCTGTGTGCAGCGAGTGTGCTCGCTGTGTGCAGCGAGTGTGCTCGCTGTGTGCAGCGAGTGTGCTCGCTGTGTGCAGCGAGTGTGCTCGCTGTGTGCAGCGAGTGTGCTCGTTTTGTGCAGCGAGTGTGCTCGTTTTGTGCAGCGAGTGTGCTCGCTGTGTGCAGCGAGTGTGCTCGCTGTGTGCAGCGAGTGTGCTCGTTTTGTGCAGCGAGTGTGCTCGCTGTGTGCAGCGAGTGTGCTCGCTGTGTGCAGCGAGTGTGCTCGTTTTGTGCAGCGAGTGGGCTCGCTGTGTGCAGCGAGTGTGCTCGCTGTGTGCAGCGAGTGTGCTCGTTGTGTGCAGCGAGTGGGCTCCCTGTGTGCAGCGAGTGAATGGCCTCACAGCGATCCTGTCCGACTAGAAACTCGAAGGGATTGAAATATTTGAAATCGTGCCGATGGCTGTTGTGTGTACTGAGTCTGTTCTGCGAGATCTGTTCAAGTTCAGCGAATCACTGCAGGCTAATCCATCATTATAATGCGCCACTCATACCATTTGCATGGCTTGCATGCATGGTCTTTCGAAGTTACCTTTGACACTCTTTGGCATGTACATACATTGGAATACTTTTCTTTGAAGTCTTTCGGCAGTTTTCGGTAGCATGACGTCACAGACTAGTAGCCTCACTGCGTCTGCTCCACGACACACCGCACCTTCTCAAGAACACCGCTGGCCGTGGTTTGGGCCTGACTGCCTGCGTGAGTTGCGTGAGTTGCGTGAGTTGCGTGAGTTGCGTGAGTTGCGTGAGTTGCGTGAGTTGCGTGAGTTGCGTGAGTTGCGTGAGTTGCGTGAGCACTGTGAGTGAGTTGTGTTCCCAGGATGACGCCGCCGTCAGCGGAGACCTCGCACCGTCGGCAGCCACTCATGACGTCCTCGCGTGCCTCTCCCTTTCCTCCTCCCCCTCCTCCCCTCCCTCCCAGCCGACGGCGACACCTCCCAACACCTCTCTCCCCCTCCCCCCCTCCTGCCAACCTCCGTGACATCCAACTAAGTTCTGCCGTTCCTCGGAGTCATCCCCCTCCCTCGGAGCCATCCCTTGGAGCCATCCCTCGGAGTCATCCCTCGGAGTCATCCCCATCCCTCGGAGTCATCCCTCGGAGTCATCCCTCGGAGTCATCCCTCGGAGTCATCCCCCATCCCTCGGAGCCATCCCTCAGAGCCATCCCTCGGAGCCATCCCTCGGAACCATCCCTCGGAGCCATCCCTCGGAGTCATCCCTCGGAGTCATCCCCCATCCCTCGGAGCCATCCCTCGGAGCCATCTCTCGGAACCATCCCTCGGATCCATTCCTCGGAACCATCCCTCGGAACCATCCCTCGGAGCCATCCCTCGGAGACATCCCTCGGAGCCATCCCTCGGAGCCATCCTTCGGAGCCATCCCTCGGAGCCATCTCGGAACCATCCCTCGGATCCATTCCTCGGAACCATCCCTCGGAACCATCCCTCGGAGCCATCCCTCGAAACCATCCTTCGGAGCCATCCCTCGGAGCCATCTCTCGGAACCATCCCTCGGATCCATTCCTCGGAGCCATCCCTCGGAGCCATCGCTCGGAGCCATCCCTCGGAGCCATCGCTCGGAACCATCCCTCGGAGCCATCCCTCGGAGCCATCCTTCGGAGCCATCCCTCGGAGCCATCCGTCGGAGCCATCCCTCGGAGCCATCCCTCGGAGCTATCCCCCATCCCTCGAAACCATCTTTCGGGGCCATCCCTCGGAGCCATCCCTCGGAGCCATCCCTCGGAGCCATCCCTCGGAGCCATCCCTCGGAGCCATCCCTCGGAGCCATCCCTCGGAGCCATCCCTCGGAGCCATCCATCGGAGTCATCCCCCATCCCTCGGAACCATCCCTCGGAGCCATCCCTCGGAGCCATCCATCGGAGCCATCCCCCATCCCTCGAAACCATCCCTCGGAGCCATCCCTCGGAGTCATCCCCCATCCCTCGAAACCATCCATCGGAGCCATCCCTTGGAGCCATCAATCGGAGCCATCCCTCGGAGCCATCCCTCGGAGCCACCCCCATCCCTCGAAACCATCCTTCGGAGCCATCCCTCGGAGCCATCCCTCGGAGCCATCCCTCGGAGCCATCCCTCGGAGCCATCCCTCGGAGCCATCCCTCGGAGCCATCCCCCGGAGCCATCCCTCGGAGCCATGTCGCTCCGCCGTGGCACCTCCCGCCGTGGCACCTCTCGCCGTGCCACCTCTCGCCGTGCCACCTCCCGCCGTGGCACCTTCCGCCGTGGCACCTTCCGCCGTGGCACGGAGCCATGCCACGGATCCGTGACGCGCATCACGGCCGTGCACAAGGTCGTGACCCGTCGGCGTGACGCGCCGCGGCGGCATTGCTGGCGCAGCGGCGGCATTAGTGGCGCACCAGCGGCGAGCAGCGCCGCGCCGCCGGATGGCACCGCCGGCACCACCGCTGCCGGCCGGTTCCGTGGTGGCAGCCATGGGGAAAATGACGGAATGGCGGTAGGGTGTGGTCATTGGCGGACTCAGCAGACACACCGGATCTACGGACGATCATTAAACACTGAGAAATTGGCCGGGACGGGTAGGGTTATCTGATTGTGACAGATGTTGGTGGGGCTTTGCCGGATTTTAGTCATGGTATTGAGTACGATTGTCTCGTAGACATTTTCAAATTGCTACTGAACGATATATTGACAAGAAGAAAACAAACTCAAACCAGCGAAACACCAGCAAAACGTAGTTTCACGATTGTGTCCGAAAATATCATTTTATAAGTACGGTGTTTTGATCAGACTATCTTCATTTCCTACCATTTTGTATCTCATATGATTTTTGCAAGCAATTTTAGTTCATACCTGTTCTTGACGATGTAATCAAGTGATTTAATTATCTCAATATTGTGCAATTAATCATGTACGATCATTTTTACGCAGGGCCTATTTTAAGGGAAAACCACTGGGGGGGGGGGGGGCAAAACATTTTTGGGGCATCTTTTTTGTGGCAAAAGGGTACCCCATTTGTTTCCTCCGCGGATTTGGGTCGGTCACCTTATTTTGGTATTCTAGCTTAAAGGGAGATAA
Source organism: Chirona hameri (assembly GCA_036785665.1). Taxonomy (NCBI): domain Eukaryota; kingdom Metazoa; phylum Arthropoda; class Thecostraca; order Balanomorpha; family Balanidae; genus Chirona; species Chirona hameri. The sequence continues at coordinate 80,816 of JAXIVJ010002175.1, read as the reverse complement.
TCACCTTTTGATTTTGTTAGCAACACTTTCTTTGGCTACCGTTATGGTATTAAAATGATGTGATCTAAATTTAAGAATGAGATACAATTATTCCCTAATTCAAAGTTGGAAGTTTGGGAAAATTTATGATCGGTATTTTCTCTACACTATTGGAAAGCGCAACATCTGGCGCTTTTGTGTCAATCTGTTCAACGTTGTTGAATGGGCACTTATAAACAAATCGCCGACACTAAATAGGTTGCCGTCGGGGCCAACCTAAACTGCCGATTTCAATGCACTTTTTTAAAATGATTGTTGATTGTTCATAAAAGTTGGGCACATATTCGCAAAAGATAGAATGCAGGAAACATATTGGATACCTTCATGATAAATAACAATGCGTAGGGAGGCTAATTTACTGATGTCGTTACCGAGTGCTTGCTGATTATAAGCGTGGAGCGCTTATCAACTATGAATTGAAATATCTCGCGGTAGGAATTGTTATATGCAAGATTTGATGAATTTACAATATATTTTGGTCTCGTCTATCGATTTCAGGTGCTAACTCCATTTTTGTGGAAAAAAGGTGATTATCTCCCTTTAAGAAATCACTTTTCTAATAAAAAAGAAGACTTTGTGGACATTTTCCGGGAAAACAAAATATTTTGGGGGTCAAAAAAATATCACAAATCCGATATAGCCATTTGAAAGAGAATGTCATTTAATTTCTTTTGACGTTTTTTATTTGCAATTAGCTTTGAAACCCTATTTTTACAATTTGTCAAATATTTATTGTTTTTCCACCAAAAATGGCATGACATGACATCATTAAAACGTTATTATCTCCCAAAACACTACATTAATTTCATTGAAATTTGGTGAGAAGACGTATAATTGATGCAGTATAAGGTATTGAAAGTTTCACATTGATGTCTGTCACAGTTTTAAAGTTATTGAGAAAATCCGGGATGGGCAGAATCTGCCCCTCTCCCAGTAGGGCGCGCGTCACCGGGGCTGCTTGAATTACATCAGGTGCGCTGTTTTGTCTATCATTGAAAGCAAGGGATACATAAAAACTTCAAATTCAATCACTTGAGAGAAGAAAAAACTTCCGATTTCATTAAGTTTTCTCGTAAGATCATTGTTTTGCACGTTCAGTGCAGGGAACGCGCAGGGGGAGGGGGCATACTTGTATTGCATGATATAGAAGAAAATCTAAGCAACCTTTACCAAGGAAAGTTAGCTTTAAATCAGCTATCAATGCATAAGCAAGCGAAATCCGATGCGTTTTCAGAATTGTGTGAGACTTTTTTTTTATTCCCCCCCCCCCCCCCCCCCCAACAAAAAAAAATCACCCGTTCTGGATCCGCCAATGCACAGATCCATGTGGTATTTTTATCCTGTGACCTCCACGAGGTAAAATCTATTCACTCTGAGGTCATTCCGCATTCGTTATTTTTCTTCTATAACTTTTTTACCGAACCAGTAAGGCGCCGTAGTTGGCGATGAACGAGCGAACGTGAAGGAAATGTATGGTGAATTCCAACTCGATCAGGGAAGTAGTTTCTGATATACAAATATGTGGTGCACACGTGCGCACGTGCAGAAGCACCCCACCCCTGACTTGTGGGAAAGTGGCGGCTGAGAGATCCCTAACCACACACCAAATTTGAACACAATCTCGGCTCAGCAGTTGCCTCCAACCACTTCAAATTGTGTGGCGACGTCCTGATACAACAACCCCGATCTCCCCCACTCTGCCGCTAATGAGCAATTGTTCAAAGAATATTGAAATTCGAGATATTCCGGAGATAATTTAACCCGGCATTGATTGGGGTCCCAGCAGAACGCCATTGACTGGGGAGGGGGGGGGCGTTAAACGCCCCCTTGTTATCTTCCAAACCAATTATCGCAGCGAGACGCGCAAAGCGGCAATCGAAAGCTCTCAATGAGACGAATATAAAGCATGCTCACAAATGTCAAAGTAAGGTCAAATGTCAGGTCAAAGGTCAAAATCGGTGTATTTGAGTTTATGGGCCATACTTTCCATCCGGAGCCTTCGATTGCGACCAGTTTCACCCCAAGTGCTGCCAAAGGTATGATACATATTCCGCATGAACTAAAGTGAGTTTGTTGGCCAAGGTCAAGGTCAGGTCACAAAAGGTCAATATGCTCAATATATCTACGAAAGTCATGCAACACATGTTTTATGAGTTATTTTCCGCGTATAATTCGATAGTGATTGTCATGTTACCACCTGAATTCATTTACGTGAAGTAAATGCCAATTTCAGGTCAAGTTCAGGTCACAGAAGGTCAAAAATTTTAATTGTTAAATCTAAGCAAAAAAAGCATGTTGCTAGACCAGTTTTGTCTCAGAAATACAGTGGTGGCATTTACTTGTCTGTATCTAGTCCATAAAAGCAAAAAAAAACGCAATGTCAAAATATGAACTCATAAGTTACCCATACTTTAGATGTCATAAGTCAGTAAACAATGGATATATCAGTTTGAAATTTGACATGGTAGTTGCTTAGGTATGGTTCTCTGACATCTCTTCCGGTTTTTTGAATATTTTAGAGAGAAAAAATATTTTGTGATAATCCCCCCAGAAAAAAAAGTTATTTTTTATAGTTTTTTGGGGGTTTAAAACTAAAAATATCGCAAATCCAAGATAGCCAGTTTTTAGCCGTTTCAATTTTCTATCTTTTGGCGTTTTTCGATTGCATTTTGCTTCAAATGTGGAATTTGTACGGCTTGGCAAAGTTTAGCTGATTTTGGTGTAAAACTCGTGTGTAGTGACGTCACTAAATTCGCTATAACTCTAGAGATAAAAATTTCGACGAATTTGTATTTATTTCGCATACAAGACGTACAAATGATTTATAAGAAGGTACCCGAAGTTTCACGTTGATAGCGTTATTAGTTTTTCAGCTATTGTGAAAATTCATCAAAAAAGGGGGGGGGCGTTAACCGCCCCCCCCCCCCCAGTCAATGGCGGGTTAAAGATACTTATTTTGGCTGGGAAATACTAAAACTTAGGAATATCATGGCACTTGCATTGGATTTGTATACATTTATCACCAGGTAATCATATTTTATTTTAATTGAATACCTATCAAGCGAAAAATGACATGGAAATACTGAATTCAGGGTGGTCAACATTTCTTAACTGGTGGGAGGGGGGGGGGGCAAAACGGCTCACTGGGAGGGCATTTGCTCCTCCCCCCAGTTAACATGTTAAAATAGGCCCTGTTTTTACGTCTTTTTTCGTACATAGGTTAAATTGTGCCCGCTCGCCGAATTTCAGCCGGGTGTTATTCGCATACGACTGATAAAGCATTGCGCCGGCAGAGTTGTTGCTGTTTATTCCGTACCGTCCAGGTACCTGTATGCCACTAATGCACTGCATTCCAGAACTGTCCATCAACTGCTACATTGCAGCTATTCATGGGAACGTCATACCGGTGCAATATTTGACTGGTTTTCGCGACAGATCTTTTTCCGGAACGGAACCACTTGACCTTGACCTTCACTGAGTTTGACTTGTAACCCGTGATGTTTAGCATCTTACTATCAGATCATGTCATGTTTGTGCGCTGCGAAGTCAGCCGTGGCCTCGCTTCCTTGCGTTCGAGTCGTGTTCCGTGCCGGAGTCGCGTGAATCAGCATCGCGCGTGCCGACGACCGAAGAAAAGACACGACTGAAGGCGATCTCTCTGTCCTGGCGGTGCTGGCGGTGTTGTGCGGCGCTGAATGGTATGGGACACGCACACATTCAGCAGCGGACACTTTCAGCAGAGTTTTCTCCGCTCGATGCGTGCTGCTGTAAGCGAGTCGAGGGGTTTTGCATATGTGTGGGTTGAAGCGGAAAACAAGCCCGTTGCATTCGCCGACTGCTTCCTGAATTCCTCGTTTGATAACGTAGAACTTATGATTAGATGGCTCGGTGAGAATTCGTACTATTCGTTAGAATTAACAGTTGACACGCTTTGGCTTTCGTCAATACTTTTCTGTCAACTGTATCCCTAACAGGCTTGGAGGTCGGAGGAAATCAGGCAACTAAATACAATTCAACTGCTTAGTGACGTAAACGGCAAAATGCTTTTGATTTCGGTCGGTAGTGTCAATTTTTTGCAGTTATCAACTATTTCTACTCAGCTATAGGTACTTATGCGACATGTTTCTAGAGCAGTTAACTCTCAATAAGGCAGACGCTTAGCCCGGCGGATGCACTTGGTGGCCGACGCCCGTGCACCCTCTGACCTTGCCCGTGCACCCCCAGCGCAATGTGTAGGACTCATAGGGTCGAGTAAAAACAACTGAACACAAGCGCTGTTGAACGTTTCAGTACAGTACACTGAGCAGGACACTTATATTGACACTTATGCTCAGATACAATATGTTCTACATATGTTATATATTATGTTATGTTCTATATGTTGTTCTACATGCATGCTAAGAATTTGGTTTGGTGTATCTGTGCGTATGGTTGTGCAGTGGTGCACTCTCTGAGAAGTCATGGGTCTGCAATAAGGTTGTTATTATATTCTATATGTGTCGTGCGATCTTGGGTCATAGAAAAGTGACAGTTTTCTTTTCTGAGGTATAAGCAATGGGGAAAATAATCGCATACTTTCAAAATTGTGTTTTTAAATTTGCCGTAAATACTCGGTATTTCTATAATCTCACGTTTTCTGTAGAAATTCGAAAAATATGTCTGTAAACGAAACTAAAAACATCAGTTGTTTGCATTATTTGGAGTTAAACTCAACGTTTTGCAGATTCAAAAAGTAGTTTAGAAACGAAGTGGTTCTTGGGTTTTGACACTCTTGCTTTATGATGTCCGGCAGTGCTCCATGTTTGAATATGTTAAGTTTTCGGATTTTAATACGAAATGGGGTGCAGTGACACCTTCAAAATGTCAATGACGCGTAACTTGTTTGGGTAGCATTTGCTGTCTCAAGCATTTATAAAATTAAATGTATTCATTTACATATTTCGTATGACTTGCAGTGAGTGAACGGACCCGAAGCCCGTTTGGATCGGTTATTAAATACCAGTTTCTGACGACACATGTATTTCTCTCGAAGCGCGTGCAAGTACATGACAGAGATGAATGAGCCTACTCCTGCTGATAATCTACTCTCCACTAATGAGCGAGACAGAAACACGTCAGAAACTACACATCTGCCTCCTCTGCGTCCTCCACGTCCTCCGCGTCCACCCCGCTGCTCTCCTCCAGTTCCTCTTCCTCCTCTTCCTCCTCCTCCTCCGCCGCTTCCGTCGCGTTCAGCTGTTGCGTCTCAGGTTCCTCCGCGCCGGGTGCCTCCTCGCCGCCCTCTGTCGTCGCCGCCGCCTGTCCAAACGCGTCGATCAGCTCCACCTCGATGGCGTTGTCTGTGTCGATGATCCCCTGCACCGACAGCAGGTTGTCATCAGGATGTGTCAGCTCCGTGCCGGCGCCCTCCTCGCCCCTGTCCTCCCGTCCCTCCTGGTCCTCCTGGTCCCCCTCCTGGTCCTCCGGGGCGGCGTGTTCGCTGCTCACACAGGCGCCGTCCACCCGCCTGTACCCGGCCCGGCTACACACCATACTGCGACACCGGCCGCTGAAGGGATCCCGGATCTCCGCCTCTCCGCCCCGCTGGTCCTGACACGACGCGAGGCTCAGCCGCATCCTCAGGCCTCCAGTGTCGGCCGGCCTCTCTGACGAACCGCACGGAGCGCCGCACCGTACCTGACCAGGCCGGCCGCCGGCGCACAGCGCGCAGTAGACGTTACGGAACGCCCGGCCGGCGATGTGGACGACAGCAGTGTGGTTCCTGCAGGCCTCGTGGAGCGGCGAGGAGCGCGGGCAGCGGTCAGAGAGGACGCGGCAGGGCCGGGGCTGGACGGCTGCCGGTGGACGCGCGACCAACTCGCAGTGACGGACCCGTCCGGAGTCGAGTGCCACCCCCCAGCCGGTGGCAGTGCGGCGAAGACGGTCCAAGAGCCGCCTCTCCGTCGGATCGTGGGCGGTGATGTCCGGGCAGCGCAGACCCAGCTGCCAGAAGGCCAGGTGGGCGGTGTCGTTGTGACACATGGCGCAGAAGAGGCTGCTGTAGGTGGTGCTGGAGGCGGTGCTGGTGACGGGCAGCGCGGACAGCGGGTCCTCAGAGGCAGAGCCCGGTACCTCGCAGCGAACCTTGCTGTCGTAGCCGTCGAAGTCGCGCGGACAGGCGGCAAGCATGTACCATCTCTCTTCCTCCTCCGCCGCCGTCGAGCCGAGGGAGGAGAAAGGCGGCACGGAGCGGCACTCGAACTCCTGCCCTCTTGTCCTGTCCTCTCGTCCTCCTGTCCTATCCTCCCGTCCTCCTGTCCTGTCCTCCCGCTGGTCCCTGTCCTCACCGACCACCCTCAGCTTCAGCTGCGTATTCTCGTCCGCGTCCTCCCTGCTCTTCTTGCCCTTCTTCCCATCCTTACCCTCTTGGTGCTTCCCATCGCCCTTGTCCTTGCTGTCTTGGTCCTCGGTGAGCGCCGACACGTCTCGGCAGCAGTCTCCATATCTCCTGCACTCGGCGTCGCAGAAGCAGCCCCGGTCGGACCAGGAGAGACTCTGTCGGGTGTCGCGCCGGTCCCACACGGAGTCCGAGCAGGAGTGGCGGTCAGGACACATGAACGCGTCCACGGGAGGAGACAGCGGCCGCTGGGGACGCTCGGGACGGTCAGGACGGTCAGGACGGTCAGGGTACTCAGGTCGGTCGGGACGGTCCGGTCGGTCTGGTCGGTCGGGATACTCAGGTCGGTCGGGGTAGTTAGGCCTGTCAGGTCGGTCGGGATAGTCGGGCCTGTCCGGTCGGTCGGGGCGGTCGGGATAGTCGGGCCGGTCCGGTCGGTCGGGACGTTCGTGGGGGTCCGACAGCAGCTGCGGTCGGCTGGGCTTGCCCTCCGCTCCAGGCACCTTATCCACCTCCAAATACAGCACGGTCGGCTTGTAAGCGGTGCCCGGTCGGCCCTGGCCGGACTGGCCATGCTGCCAGCGGCTCGGCTTGTAGTACCCTCCTCCGCTCGGCCGACCGGCCGGGACGTACGGGTACCACTGGAAGGGCACCATCGGCCGGTGGGGGGACAGCGAGTTCAGGTACTCGTGGTAGTCGTCGCCGTGGTCAGCAGGTTCAGCCTCCTCCACTCCGAGGACGATGTCGAGCCCGACGGTAGCGGAGGGAGCGCTCGGGCCGTGGTCGTATCCAGTGTAGTGAGCGGCGGCACGCGCTGCGGGCACGGCCAGCGCTGCCCCTATCAGCAGGTGTTGTAGATACAGCCGCATGGCTGGGGAGGGAGGCGAGGTCAGTCCGCAGTCCTCAGTCGTCAGTCCGCAGTCCGCAGTCCTCAGTCCTCAGTCCTCAGATCTCAGTCCGCAGTCCTCAGATCTCAGGAGTGTTATCGGTGTCTGGCTGAAGATGGAGACGCGAACCGTTCTGATCAGGTTGGCCAGGATGCTGCTGCTGATGACGCTGATGATGTGGGATGAAGAGGATTTCAGCCGGGCTCCTCGATTCAGGCGCCACTCGATGGCGATGGTTCACTGATGCTGACGATGATGAACTCTGACTTCTGATGGCTGATGATTACCGACGATTGCTGATGATTCTGGACGATTGCTGATGATTCTGGACGATTGCTGATTATTCTGGACGATTGCTGATGTCCGATGAGATCCTCGAGTTGAGCCGCGAATGCCTGGCGTATCGTGTGTACCTGTATGTCGGCCGCGCACGCTGGTGACGTGTGTTTCCGGGCTGCGGCCGTGTCGGTCAGAGGAGCGGCTGCCTCGAGGCGGGGTCGGAGCGGCTGAGCGGTCGGTCGCACCTCCTCCGCGTCTGCCGTCCGCCGACAGACTGTCTTCTCGACCGCCGCCGCCGCCGCCGCCGCCGCCGCCGCCGCCGCCACGGCCCGCGTCGGTCTACTGTCCAGTTACGTGACCGACCGCTGCGGCGCCGGTGACGGTCACGTGATCTCCATCGTCACCACCGGCCGTCACCGCCACCTTGATCTTGAACTTGGCCTGAGCGGTGACCCCGCCTCCGCCTCCCCCTCCGCCTCCCCCTCCGCCTCCGCCCCCGTCAAAATGACCCGCCACTAACTCGAAAACTAAAAGGGCTAGAAAGACGCGGAAAATCCTTCCAATGGTCTCGAGAAGAACATGCAAAGTTATATAGGGCATTTGTTTTTAGCTCAGGTCAATATTGAGGTCATCAGAGGTCATCAACGGTAAAATTTTCCAAGTTTAGGACTTTGCTCCAGAAACCCTCAAATATCTCGGGAACTGGGAACAAACGGAAACAAGCAATCGAAAGCTCATTCAAATTTTAGCTTAAGTCAATAATTTAAGTTCCAGAGGTCACCAATGGTCACGATGACATTTTCTTCCAAAAGTTTGTCGTTAATAACTTGTTTATCGGTTAAACATAGACCAATAATGTTCACACCATCGTGTTTGTCTCGTCCAGACGCTTCGAAACATATTGATGGTGACCTGGTTTGGTCAACTTAACAAAGGGTCACCTTAAAACAAGTCGACTATCATCACCATTGGGTAAAGAGAGGTGACGTCATCGGCTTTAAGCCCCTATCCAATACACGTAGGGTTTATTCGTTACAATTGTCAAGACCAAGCTCGAATTTCTTTTCGATTAGACCTATGTGGTTGTTTGAACTGCTACCTTACTAAATTTCAATGCAAATCCAACAACATAGCTATCTCAACTCAAAACTAATGTTAAGGTGGGAGTGTCCCTTTAAGTCACCGATATTTTTTTAAAAATCGAGATGTACGATGTGTAGGTACTTATGACCGTAAGAAATCTTGTAATTTTCAAATATCTGACAAACACTGGGGCTTTGGCACGACCACAAACATTTTTGGAGGTAAGGTCACTTGACGTGACCTGGTGACCCTGACCTGAGATGAACTGAGGTCAACATGCTCACACAATGTGGGTAATTGATGTCCCAATAGCTGTGCCAAATTTGGCCGCCTTTTCCCCGCTATTCCCGAAAAACATGAGGGGGGTCGCTTAACCCTCCCCCATCAGGGCGAGGGTTAAGCGATCGAGTAAAATCAACTGAACACAAGCGCTGTTGAACGTTTCAGTACAATACACTGAGCAGGACACTTATATTGACACTTATGCTCAGATACAATATGTTCTACATATGTTATATATTATGTTATGTTCTATATGTTGACCTATATGTTAACCCGCGCCGTGCCGGGGGTGTTTAGACCCCCCCCCCCCCCCCCCCCTCCCTCTCAGGTTTTTCGAGGATAGCGAAAAACGGCGCCGTTTTTGGCACAGCTGTTCGGGGATCAATTGCTAACATTATGTTAACAAAAATACCTCGGGTCATCTCAGGTCAGGTCACTAAACCAGGTCACGTGACCCCACCTCCAAACAATCTTGTCGTCGTACCACAGTCACAGTTTTTTATGATTGGTTTTACACTTACAGGATTTCATAAGGTCATATATATCTACAATTCATTTATCTTGGATTTTTTATGTCAGCGACCTAAGGTCGGGTCAATTTCGTGACCTCCCCATTATAAGTCAATGGGGAAATATTAAAATGCTTCCTATTCCAAGAATACGCGATATATCAGTCTAATTCCTTCTGTATCATGTTATTATAGGCCATTCTTGATAACCTAGGTGCCATTTTTGTTCAGTGACCCCTACAGCGTCAGCTGAGGTCATCCGAGGTCACCAAAAGTTGTATGCCAATAACTCTCGACATAATGTCGATAGAGAAGTGAAACCGACACCAATGTGTTTGTCTCGTCGAGGTACGTCTTCCCGTATGCAACATGACATACTTGGGTCACCACTTGACCTTTACCTGAGCTCACATTTTGAAGTTGACCTAACCTGGTCAACACTAATATGAGTCGAAGCGCCTTGATGAGCCAAGCACGATGGCATCAACATTATTGCCTTGTTGTTATTAGGTAAAAAGCTATTCGTGAAAAAAACTGTTTTGTAAAAAAAATAGCCTTTTTTACATTTGATGAGCTTTGGAGCTAAACTATTGACCTGATCTAAAATCTGAGGACATATTGTCGATTGCATGTTTCAATAGCTTTCCATTGCTGTTTTCCGTGTGTTCCTAGCTATCATAGTTTCTGTGATATCTGGAGGTTTCTGGAGCAGAGTCCTAAAACTGAAAAATGTGACCTTTGATGACCTCTGGTGACCTCAATATTGACTTAAGGAAAACAAATATCTGAAGTACTTTCGAATGTGCTTGTCGAGAGCTTTCGAACGCGCTTTTTCGCGTCTTTCTAGCCCTTTTTATTTTTCGAGTTGGAGGGGGTGTCTAACCCCCCCCCCCCCCCCCCCCCCCCCTCCGGCACGGCGAAGGTGGCGCCGAGCACCGGCACGGCGCAGGTTAAGACTTTGGGTTGGTATATCTATGCTTATGGTTGTGCAGTAGTGCACTCTCTGGGAAGTCAGCCTGGCTATGAGTCTGCAATAAGGTAGTTATTATATTATATATGTGTGTGGCGATCTTGAGTCATAGCAAAGTGACAAAGTTGTCTTTTCTGAGGTATAAGTAATTGGAAAATATGCGCATACTTTCAAAATTGTGTTTGTCAATTTCCTGTAAATACTCATATTTCTATAATGTGCATCACGTTTTCTGTAGAAATTCGAAAAAGGTTTGAAACGAAACTAAAAACAACAGTTGTTTGCATTATTTGGAGTTAAACTCAACGTTTTGCAGATTCAAAAAGTTATTTTGAAACGAAATGATTCTTGGGTTTCAACACTCTTGCTTTGTGATGTCCATCAGTGCTCCATGTTTGAATATGTTAAAGTTTTCGAATTTTAATACGAAATGGGGTGCAGTGACACCTTAAAAATGTAAATGACACGTAACTTGTTTGGTTAGCATTTGCTGTCTCAAGCATTTATCAAAATACATTTATTCATTTAAATATTTCGTATGACTTTCAGTGAGTGAACGGACCCGAAGCCCGTTTGGAGCGGTTATAGAAGACCAGTTTCTGACGACACATGTATTTCTCTCGAAGCGAGTGCAAGTAAATGTAGAGATGAATGAGCCTACTCCTGCTGATAATCTACTCTCCACTAATGAGCGAGACAGAAACACATCAGAAACTACACATCTGCCTCCTCCTCCGCGTCCTCCGCGTCCACCCCGCTGCTCTCCTCCAGTTCCTCCTCCTCCTCCTCCTCCTCCGCCGCCTCCGTCGCGTTCAGCTGTTGCGTCTCAGGTTCCTCCGCGCCGGGTGCCTCCTCGCCGCCCTGTGTCGCCGACGCCGCCTGTCCAAACGCGTCGATCAGCTCCACCTCGATGGCGTTGTCTGTGTCGATGAACCCCTGCACCGGCAGCAGGTTGTCATCAGGATGTGTCAGCTCCGCCCCGGCGCCCTCCTCGCCCCTGTCCTCCCGTCCCTCCTGGTCCCCCTCCTGGTCCTCCGGGGCGGCGTGTTCGCTGTTCGCACAGACGCCGTCCACCTGGCTGTACCCGGCCCGGCTACACACCGTACTGCGACACCGCCCGCTGAAGGGATCCCGGATCTCCGCCTCTCCGCCCCGCTGGTCCTGACACGACGCGAGGCTCAGCCGCATCCTGAGGCCTCCAGTGTCGGCCGGCCTCTCTGACGAACCGCACGGAGCGCCGCACCGTACATGACCAGGCCGGCCGCCGGCGCACAGCGCGCAGTAGACGTTACGGAACGCCCGTCCGGCGACGTGGACGACAGCAGTGTGGTTCCTGCATGCCTCGTGGAGCGGCGAGGAGCGCGGGCAGCGGTCAGAGAGGACGCGGCAGGGCCGGGGCTGGACGGCTGCCGGTGGACGCGCGACCAACTCGCAGTGACGGACCCGTCCGGAGTCGAGTGCCACCCCCCAGCCGGTGGCAGTGCGGCGAAGACGGTCCAAGAGGCGCCTCTCCGTCGGATCGTGGGCGGTGATGTCCGGGCAGCGCAGACCCAGCTGCCAGAAGGCCAGGTGGGCGGTGTCGTTGTGACACATGGCGCAGAAGAGGCTGCTGTAGGTGGTGTTGGAGGCGGTGCTGGTGACGGGCAGCGCGGACAGAGGGTCCTCAGAGGCAGAGCCCGGTACCTCGCAGCGAACCTTGCTGTCGTAGCCGTCGAAGTCGCGCGGACAGGCGGCAAGCATGTACCATCTCTCTTCCTCCTCCGCCGCCGTCGAGCCGAGTGAGGAGAAAGGCGGCACGGCGCGGCACTCGAACTCCTGTCCTCCCGTCGTGTCCTCCTGTCCTCCTCTCCTGTCCTCCTGCCCTCCTGTCATCTCCTCCCGCTGGTCCCTGTCCCCACCGACCACCCTCAGCTTCAGCTGCGTATCCTCTTCTACGTCCTCCCTGCTCTCCTTGCCCTTCTTCCCATCCTTACCCTCTTGGTGCTTCCCATCGCCCTTGTCCTCGCTGTCTTGGTCCTCGGTGAGCGCCGGCGCGTCTCGACAACAGTCTCCATATCTCCTGCACTCGGCGTCGCAGAAGCAGCCCCGGTCGGACCAGGAGAGACTCTGGCGGGTGTCGCGCCGGTCCCACACGGAGTCTGAGCAGGAGTGGTGGTCAGGACACATGAACGCGTCCACGGGAGGAGACAGCGGCCGCTGGGGACGCTCGGGACGGTCGGGGCGGTCAGGGCGGTCAGGGCGGTCAGGGCGGTCAGGGCGGTCAGGACGGTCAGGACGGTCAGGGTACTCAGGTCGGTCGGGACGGTCCGGTCGGTCTGGTCGGTCGGGATACTCAGGTCGGTCGGGGTAGTTAGGCCCGTCCGGTCGGTCGGGGTGGTCGGGGCGGTCGGGGTAGTTAGGCCTGTCAGGCCGGTCGGGACGGTCGGGGTAGTTAGGCCCGTCAGGTCGGTCGGGACGGTCGGGATAGTCGGGCCTGTCCGGGCGGTCGGGACGTTCGGGATAGTCGGGCCTGTCCGGTCGGTCGGGACGTTCGTGGGGGTCCGACAGCAGCTGCGGTCGGCTGGGCCTGCCCTCCGCTCCAGGCACCTTATCCCCCTCCAAATACAGAACGGTCGGCTTGTAAGCGGTGCCCGGCCGGCCCTGGCCGGACTGGCCATGCTGCCAGCGGCTCGGCTTGTAGTACCCTCCTCCGCTCGGCCGACCGGCCGGCACGTACGGGTACCACTGGAAGGGCACCATCGGCCGGTGGGGGGTCAGTGAGTTCAGGTACTCGTGGTAGCCGTCGCCGTGGTCAGCAGGTTCAGCCTCCTCCACTCCGAGGACGATGTCGAGCCCGACGGTAGCGGAGGGAGCGCCCGGGCCGTGGTCGTACCCAGTGTAGTGAGCGGCGGCACGCGCTGCGGGCACAGCCAGCGCTGCTGCTATCAGCAGGTGTTGTAGATACAGCCGCATGGCTGGGGAGGGAGGTGAGGTCAGTCCTCAGTCCTTAGTCCTTAGTCGTCAGTCCGCAGTCCTCAGTCCTCAGTCCTCAGATCTCAGTCCTCAGTCCTCAGATCTCAGGAGTGTTATCGGTGTCTGGCTGAAGATGGAGACGCGAACCGTTCTGATTAGGTTGGCTAGGATGCTGCTGGTGATGACACTGATGATGCGGGATGAAGAGGATTTCAGCCGGACTCCTCGATTCAGGCGCCACTCGATGACGATGGTTCACTGATGCTGACGATGATGAACTCTGACTTCTGATGGCTGATGATTACCGACGATTGCTGATGATTCTGGACGATTGCTGATGATTCTGGACGATTGCTGATGATTCTGGACGATTGCTGATGATTCTGGACGATTGCTGATGATTCTGGACGATGGCTGATGATTCTGGACGATGGCTGATTCTGGACGATTGCTGATGATTCTGGACGATTGCTGATGATTCTGGATGATGGCTGATGATTCTGGACGATTGCTGATGATTCTGGACGATTGCTGATGACCGATGAGATCCTCGAGTTGAGCCGCGAATGCCTGGCGTATCGTGTGTACCTGTATGTCGGCCGCGCACGCTGGTGACGTGTGTTTCCGGGCTGCGGCCGTGTCGGTCAGAGGAGCGGCTGCCTCGAGGCGGGGTCGGAGCGGCTGAGCGGTCGGTCGCACCTCCTCCGCGTCTGCCGTCCGCCGACAGACTGTCTTCTCGACCGCCGCCGCCGCCGCCGCCGCCGCCGCCGCCGCCGCCGCCGCCGCCGCCGCCGCCACGGCCCGCGTCGGTCTCCTGTCCAGTCACGTGACCGACCGCTGCGGCGCCGGTGACGGTCACGTGATCTCCATCGTCACCACCGGCCGTCACCGCCACCTTGATCTTGAACTTGGACTGAGCGGTGATCCCGCCTCCGCCCCCGCCCCTGCCCCCGCCCCCGCCACCCTCCGGTGCCCCGGGCGTCGGCCACCAGCCAGCTTGGTCACTTAGTCGCCGTCCAGCTCGCTAGGCAGGGATGGACAGATAGCTGGTCAGTACCAGCGACACAGGAAACGGGAATACCCTGATTAGAGGAGTACAAAGAGGTCGTTTGTGGACGGCACCTGCCTGCTGACTGGCTGTGTGTGTTTGTATGTGTGGGTGTGTGGTTGAGTGGAGGGGACGGTGGAGAGTCGTCCGGTTTGTATGTCTGCCCTGCAGGGTTCAAGACGGGCCAGTAAACATGGGAACAAAGAGCCCACTGACCTTCACAGGACTCGAGAGAAGAAAAAAAACTCTCGTTCCCCGACTGTTAGATTTATTTTTATGAGGGGAATGGCGGCTATGAATATGTTGAGCTGTCTCCATCAGAACGGATCTGATTGTTTGCTTCGCAGTAATCGCTGTTATCAACACTGAAGAAAAACAAAACAGCGGCCAAATGAGGTATTTATGAGTTGGCTTAATTTTGAATAATGTACTTATTTATTTATTTTAATTTAGTGCGACAATCAACTGATCAAACAATTAAGTCTGTCTTATTACTGGCGCGGATCCAGGATTATTACTGGCGCGGATCCAGGATTATTACTGGCGCGGATCCAGGATTATTACTGGCGCGGATCCAGGATTATTACTGGCGCGGATCCAGGATTATTACTGGCGCGGATCCAGGATTATTACTGGCGCGCGTCAGGGGGGCGCACATTGTTGACCGGGGGGAGGGGGTGGAGCGTCACGGACGGAAAAGTTATTGACCGGGGGGGGGGGGGGGTGGAGCGTGATCGAAACGGAACGAACAGTTGTTAAGCAGGACGGGCGATGCAGCGTCAGCGAATTGCTGTTGAGCAGAGGGGGGGGGGGCAGCGAATTGAACAGCGTATTTACTTTGGTAGACCGAGAAGTGCCACATCCACGTACCTTCCATACTTAGGGACACGGGCGTAGCTTCCTCAGAAAGTTTTTGTGTGGGGGGGGGGGGCTGAGCTGGGATAAATCGATTAAAGTACCATCAAAATCCACAAAATACAGATTTCTCCACGGATTTAACCCATTTCCTCGTCCAAGTGGGGGGGGGCTGAAGCCAAGTTGGGGAGGGGGGCTGAAGCCCCCCCCCCCCAACTGAATTTGATCCTACACCCCTGCTTAGGGAGCCATAGGTCATTACAAATATAGGTATTGCTTTGAAATTCGGTTTGGACATCGTCCATACATGGTCTCCTGTCCAGTCACGTGACCGACCGCTGCGGCGCCGGTGACGGTCACGTGATCTCCATCGTCACCACCGGCCGTCACCGCCACCTTGAAAATGTATTCCGTTTTTTATATTGTTTGAAAATTTTGATTTTGTGGAAGAAAAAAGACAGTTTTTCATTACAAAATCAGAATTTTCAAATACATTCAAAAACCGGAAGATATCTTGGAGAACCAAGTATGAAAGGTACGTCGGATGTGGCACTTCTCCTTAGGGAGCCGTAAAAAAATATATATGGACGATATCCAAACCGAATTTCAAAGCAATTGATCTATATTTGTTGACTGGCTTATGGCTCCTAAGTATGAAAGGTACGTCGGATGTGGCACTTCTCCTTAGGGAGCCGTAAGTCAGTCAAAAATATAGATATTGCTTTGAAATTCGGTTTGGACATCGTCCATGCTTGGTTCTCCAATCTGTCTTCCGGTTTTGGAATATATTTGGAAATTTTAATTTTGTGATGAAAAACTGTTTTGTATTTATTTCCACAAAATCGAAATTTTCAAACAATATTCGAAAACCGGAATACATATTGAAGAACCAACTATGGACCAAACCGAATTTCAAAGGCATATCTATATTTTTGACTGACTTAGTATGGCTCCCTAAGTATGAAAGGTGCGTGGATGTGACACTGCTTTGTCTATCAAAGGAAATACGCTGTTGAACAGGGGAGAGGTAACAAATAAGGAGTACAACTGAACACTTATTTCTAGTTGTTTGTCAGGAAAAATGTAGGATCTTATCCCTGGCTCAAGAATGGGAGTCACGTCCCCCCCCCCCCCCCCCCCCCCCCGCCCCCGTGGCGGAGCCCTGGGTGCGCACTATAGTGACCGACCTTAGTCGCCCCACCTAGTCCAATAAAATCCCCTTAAAAGGAATAGTTCACCTTTAACATGGGTTTTTTAACTGAGATAGCAGATTTGTAGAGCAGATAAAAAATGGGTTGTGTAAAAAATTAGCTCTCTACGTGAAATAATTTCGACACAGGACTAGTGGGTCCCATTTAGAAGAAGTTTCATTTCCCCGAAACTTGTTTCGGGTCCTCACAACGGTTGTTTACGTTACAAGCAGCCTGCGTATATATGCCTTAAGTCCGTCGTTATTGTGTGCAATAGTTTCCATATCCAAGCTACCATATACATGACGTCATAATTGTCATGAAGTTTTGTATGGCCATGAAGGAGAAAAGAGAAACATGCCCATTTTCGACGGATATCCATCTATCGTCCAAACAAATGCTATATTCGTTTTTTTCAGCTCGAAATACCCGGTATAGACAAATTTCAAGACAACTTTCAAGGTGATCTATTTTGCCTTTTAGCGAACATTGCGACATCCGTTGTTCGTTAGGTGGGCCGATGGATGTCTGCTGTTAATATGGGGTCTAATCGCAGCCATGCGCAGTGCATTCCACTCGTGACGAAATGCATCCAGCGTAGATTGAGATACGTGTTCACTGGCGGACCCAGGGGGGATCAGGGGCAAATTCCCCCTCCCCCCACAGGAATGTGAGGGGGGCATTCAATACAAGTATGCCCCCCCCCCCCGCGCGCGTTCCCTGCACTGAACGTGAAACACTCATGATCACACTCATGATCTTAGGAAAAAACTTTATGGAAACGGAAGTTATTTTAGAAACTTCCAGTACCTTATATGCATCAATTTTACGTCTTCTCACCAAATTTCAATGAAATTGATGCAGTGTTTTGGGAGATAATGACGTTTTAATAACGTCATGTCATGCCATTGTTGGTGGAAAAAAAGATAAATGTTTGAAAAATCGTAGAAAATAGTTTTTAAGCAAATTGCAATGAAAAAAAAAACGTCAAAAGAAAGGAAATGACATTCTCTTCAAAAAAAATATCTTAGATTTTCGAAATTTTGGATTTTTGACCCAGAAAATAAAAAAAAAAATCGGGGAAAATCCCTAAATCAATTTTGTGAATTTGAAAAGTAAAAAGCGTGACCGGCCCAAATCCGCGGAGATAAAAAATGGGGGTACTTTTTTGCCACAAAAAGATCCCCCCCCCCCCCCCCCTCCCCACGGAGAGAGGCTGGATCCGCCAGTGTACGTGGTGTCGGGAAGACTTTATTGGGCGCCAGGGGCGGAAAATCCCTTCCACAGACGCTGTCGCGCCCGCCAAGCGCGCTCTACGGACGTGCTTGGTGGGCGCGACCCGACGCTCAGGGGGGGGGGGGGGCTTGTTCATATTTTCAACAACAACAATACAAACTCGTTTTAAACGGTGTGTTTACGCCTTTGCCGATGGTAGCATTTTGCCACACGCTTTGCCAACATTTTACGTGTTGTCATTCATGGTTTTCTCGTTATTCTTCAGCGCTAGTGGTTTCCACTTTCCACAGTACTCATTCGTATAATGACGGTCTAACGCATTGCCAGCCATCTGCTGCAATAAATCAAGCTTTTGTGGGTTGACCTCAAAGTTAGCATCTAAAGTCACCTTTAGGACTAACGAGATGGTAATAACGAAGCATGCCAATACATCTTCTGACTGCTCATAAATATAAAATGGCAGCTTTCTTTCAATGGAAATGTTGACGCGCCTCGAAAGAATATAAACATAAAAACATGTTATAATCACATTCACATAACCGTTTTATTTGCACTGCAGTTTAAACAAACTCTAACGACGGCAATGTCTATGCCAGTGTTCCAGTTCGAGAATTTAATTCAAGGTAAATTTTACTTGATAAGCTTCGCTAATGTTAATGCCACCTGAACTTTATCGTACACCTTTTAATCGTCATGTAACACTTAGCGATATTAGTCTCTAATTTTCATAGAAATTCATACATCTTTTCTTTTCCCACATTTTAATCGAATTTTCGCACCATGCAAGTCTTGTAAATCCGCAATGCTCTGTTTTAATACAGCCTGCTTGGTCCGCCCACTAGCTGTGAAGTTTGGGCGACGAATAACCCTAGCAGTTGGGGCGCCATAAGCCCAAAACCATCACCATCACCATCACCATCACCATCACCATCACCATCACCATCACCAGCTGTTAACTCATGCACCGGCTGTTCGCACGGCTGTTCGCACATCAGGACGTGCCGGACAGTTTTCCCAGGCAATGTCCCGTGTCCTGCGCCTCCCTCGGGCCATGATGCCAGGTTGATGACTCAGCTCACAGCTGGGGCGGACAGAGGTGTGGCTGTGGCGGACAGAGGTGTGGCTGTGGCGGACAGAGGTGTGGCTGTGGCGAACAGAGGTGTGGCTGTGGCGGACAGAGGTGTGACTGTGGCGGACAGAGGTGTGGCTGTGGCGGCCTGTGGCGGACAGAGGTGTGGCTGCGGCGGACAGAGGTGTGGCTGTGGCGGCCTGCGGCGGACAGAGGTGTGGCTGTGGCGGCCTGCGGCTGACTGCAGTCACACCCGGCTGGCCAGGGGGTCAGGGGGCCGGTGACCGCAGCAGCTGCAGCAGCGCACTCAGTACGGCCAGAGTCTGGCCAGGGGGTAGGGGCAGGGGGGCGGTGACCGCAGCAGCTGCAGCAGCGCACTCAGTACGGCCAGAGTCTGGCCAGGGGGTAGGGGCAGGGGGGCGGTGACCGCAGCAGCTGCAGCAGCGCACTCAGTACGGCCAGAGTCTGGCCAGGGGGTAGGGGCAGGGGGGCGGTGACCGCAGCAGCTGCAGCAGCGCACTCAGTACGGCCAGAGTCTGGCCAGGGGGTAGGGGCAGGGGGGCGGTGACCGCAGCAGCTGCAGCAGCGCACTCAGTACGGCCAGAGTCTGGCCAGGGGGTAGGGGCAGGGGGGGGCGGTGACCGCAGCAGCTGCAGCAGCGCACTCAGTACAACCAGAGTCTTACAGCCACTCAGTACGGCCAGAGTCTTACAGCCACTCAGTACAACCAGAGTCTTACAGCCACTCAGTACAACCAGAGTCTTACAGCCACTCAGTACGGCCAGAGTCTTACAGCCACTCAGTACGGCCAGAGTCTTACAGCCACTCAGTACGGCCAGAGTCTTACAGCCACTCAGTACGGCCAGAGTCCTACAGCCTTGCCGCAAACCGCCCCGCGGACACCACAGTCTTTAGAGACTGACAAGAGCAGAGCAGTGGGGCGTATAACCATAGCAGTTAAGGCGCTCAATACCCCGAATCATGAGGAGAGGACTGTCAGATGGCCAGTTAACCCTCGCCCTACGGAAGTTTTTTCTTTCACCTTCGCCCTACGGGGGGCTGACAGCCCCCCTGTTAACTTCCAAACCAAGCAACTTAGAGCAATGCGGTAAGAACCAGCATGTTCCCTGTCATGAGAGGAATCTAACAGTATGCGATTTTTAGGTTTCGGGGTCAACGGATGACCTTCCAGGTCAAGTAAATGACCTCGGATTTACCACGTCCAGAACAGCGATTTTGCTCTTCAGAAAACCTCAAGATGAGAAATTGATAAATGTAAATAAAAAGGCATGTACCTAGACCAGTTTTGGCTCAGAAATACAGAAAAGGTAATTATGTGTTAGAATCTTGTCCAAAAAACTCAAAGTTATTTTTAAAAAATGACATGAGTTTCTTACACTTAGGGAGCCATCACTTAGTCAAAAATGAAGATATTGCTTTGAAATTTGGTATGGGTATTCTCCATGCTCAGTTCTCTCACATATATTCCGGTTTTTCTAACATCTTTGAAAATTTTGATTTTGTGGGGATTTAAAAAAAAGTGTTTTTATTTTAGGGGTCAAAAACCCAAAACTTTGCAAATCCGAGATTGCCATTTTAAAGAGAATGTCATGCTGTATCTTTGGTGAATTGCGTTTGCAATTTTCTTTAAAACTCTGTTTTTTTCGATTTTTTCAAATATGTATGGTTTTTCCACCAACATGACGTCATCAAAACATGATTATCTCCCAAAATTGTCAGCCAATTTCAATTAAATGTTTACAGCATACGTATAATTGTTGTAAACTCAGCTACCGAAAATTTCAACAAGATGCGCCGCAGGTGTAAAAAGTTATTCAAGAAAACCTCAGGGGGCCTGTTATGCCCCCCTCCCCGTAGGGCGAGGGTTAAGGCGCTCAATACCCGAATCATGAGGAGAGGAGCAGTGGTAGGGATAGGACTGAGCACCTACGCCAATGCACGACTTTGATCGAATCGATCGATCTTTGCTCGAACAGTGCCGGCCGGGAAAGTGTGCTGACCATTGACCAACGAACCCTGTTGACCTTTTCTGACCCATGCTGACCCTTTCCATCATCTCAGCTCCGTGACTGGAAACATGTGGCCTGGATCGGCTCCAACGCCGGCCAGTCGGTCACAGAGCCCAACACCCGGACACCCGGATCGTAGAGCCCCGCACCCAGACCAAGTGGAGGAACGGTGTCAATCGCGCCATCGTGTCTGACCCGTGACCCGTGGAGAAGTCAGCCCCGCCCCTCCCCGCCTTGTGCCGGTCCGGTCCGCCCCGCCCTCCGGGGTCCGCCCGGATCCAGCCCGGTCCAGCCCGGTCCAGCCCGGTCCAGCCCGGTCCGGCCCTGCTAGACAATGTGACGCCTTGTCGGTCGGTAGAATCGGAGGGGTTATTAGCCTTTGGACTATCGGTCTCTCTGACGGGCGGACAATGAGACGCTTCATTCAGCAGAGCTTATGTGACGTGGGCGGCGTTAATGACTGATAATTAATGTTAAACTTGCAGACAATGAAACTCAGGTCATAAGAGGCAATAAGGTCAAACGTTTATTCGTTCAAAGCTTCCGACGTTTGCCATGCCTATGATGTTTGATGCAAAAGCTCTTCTGAATTGAATTTCCCATCTTGTGCATTTACCTGTCTAGTATTTTGTGTATTTCAATTTTTCCAGTCCTATTTGTCTTGCAAACTTCCGCCGTCGTTTAGTCCCTAAGCGTAACGCCACGTGCTAACCTGCCGGTTTTTCTGCTGCGCTAGCATTTCAATTCATCCGAGACTTGTTCTGCGTTTTAAACAAAAACGTCTGGCACGCGTTTTAACGTCAGACCGTCGACCGGAACGAAGCAGTGGAGCG
Source organism: Chirona hameri (assembly GCA_036785665.1). Taxonomy (NCBI): domain Eukaryota; kingdom Metazoa; phylum Arthropoda; class Thecostraca; order Balanomorpha; family Balanidae; genus Chirona; species Chirona hameri. The sequence goes on along the minus strand of JAXIVJ010002175.1, from coordinate 59,178 downwards.
TTGCGCGAACTGAACGACTTGTCAAACCGGCTAACAAGCTACAAACAGGCCGACACAGAGCAGAAAACTGGCTTTACAACAGCTCACTGGACTCTTTGGACGATGTGGCCATTCTGCGACCCCAGAGAGTGGTCGTGAATGACACATTGGCCAATAAATTGTCGCGGGTTGACCGTGAAGGACGATAGTGACGATAGTGTTGTAACTGGTGACTGTTTATGCGCTCGGCTGCGTGTTTTGTTAGTGGAAAAAGCTTGGTGCTCTGGAGACATGTATTTACCAGAGCTGTGGCGTCGGAGTTGGAAGTAGATATATGAAATTTCTGCCGGAATCAGTAAGAATATAATTCGTCTTCTCCGACTCCGAACGCTGGATTTTATGACGCTTCCTACTAGCGAATTATCACAGGTGTTCATGGATGTTATTAAACAGCACCCTGCTGTCGAACCACCCTATTACACTTGGACATTTGCATTCAATCGTTATACGGTGCACCCCAACACGACATTTTACGTCTAATTTACGCCTTCCTGCTGGCGTAGTTAGCCACAGTGTGTGACTTGACCTTGTCATTCTTGACAGCTCGCATGTCGGACCGCCTCGTGCCGCCGGCGCTGTAGTGGGCTCTCCGGTCCCGCATGACGCCGACAGAGATTGACGTTTAGAACTCAGGGACACCCTCAGCCGTCCACAGGGGCGGATCCAGAGGGATGAGCCATGGGGACCATGGGGCAATGGCCCCTCCCTTGATGCTCGAAAGGGCCCATAGCTGAGTGTCTAATGATGCCCATAATGGCGTGAAGACGCCTATTCCGGCCTTAGGGACCCATTTCAGCTTTTCGATAGGTCATTCAATGATTTTAAGGGGCCATTTTGACATGACGAGGACTTACGTCGTCTACAGAAGTCCCATGTTGCCCTATTGAGGGGCTATGTCGAGAAGGGCTCACCAAGGTTAAAGGGGCCCACCTAAGTATGAGGGGCCACTTAGCTGCGTGGCGACCCCCATGGCCGAATCCTGGACCAGCCTTTGGCCGTTCAACAATCCATGACGTCCACCGTGGTCCAGCCCCGTCAGCTCTGGTCCACCGTGGTCCAGCTTCGTCAGCTCTGGTCCTCACCGTGTCCAGCCTCGTCAGCTCTGGTCCACCGTGGTCCAGCCCCGTCAGCTCTGGTCCACCGTGGTCCAGCCTCGTCAGCTCTGGTCCACCGTGGTCCAGCCTCGTCAGCTCTGGTCCACCGTGGTCCAGCTTCGTCAGCTCTGGTCCTCACCGTGGTCCAGCCTCGTCAGCTCTGGTCCACCGTGGTCCAGCCCCGTCAGCTCTGGTCCACCGTGGTCCAGCCTCGTCAGCTCTGGTCCACCGTGGTCCAGCCTCGTCAGCTCTGGTCCACCGTGGTCCAGCCTCGTCAGCTCTGGTCCACCGTGGTCCAGCCTCGTTAGCTCTGGTCCACCGTGGTCCAGCCTCGTCAGCTCTGGTCCACCGTGGTCCAGCCTCGTCAGGTCGGGGACCGCTGGACCTGGCCTCCAGTATCGACACTTCCTTGACCTGCATTCAGTCGACAATCGGTCTCAACCTGATAAACAAGCAGAACACGTGTACTGAATGGTGCACTAACCTTTGCGTTCGTATCGAACAAGTCTTCAATGACAGGATGCCGTATCGCCACTGCTTCAAACATTTGTCCGGGTATCGACGATAGGTATATACATTCACTGAAAGTAATGTTATTGTCAGGAACATAGCTGAAGTTCGCGTTTCTACAATTTCCTCTTCGGGCGTCACATATGTATATCCTTCGTCCAGTTATGATCCAGCGAGGCTGCTGCCAGCGGCGGCAATGACAGTGTCCCTGTCTGCTGGGACTAATGGGACGCGGTGTCCAGACCATGTCACTGCTAGGGTACAGAGCTAGTCTATCACCTGCTAGGTACAGAACGGCCAGCTCTGTACCCAGTCTGCCGGGCCCGCTAGCTGCGGATCTGACCGGTCGTCTGTCTGTCTGCCTCCTGCTGGGTGCAGAGCTGGCTCCGCGGGGTACAGCGGAGCTGGCCCGCTGGCTCCGCGGGGTGCAGCGGAGCTGGCCCGCTGGCTCCGCGGGGTGCAGCGGAGCTGGCCCGCGGGGTGCAGCGGAGCTGGCCCGCTGGCTCCGCGGGGTGCAGCGGAGCTGGTCCGCGGGGTGCAGCGGAGCTGGCCCGCGGGGTGCAGCGGAGCTGGTCCGCGGGGTGCAGCGGAGCTGGTCCGCGGGGTGCAGCGGAGCTGGTCCGCGGGGTGCAGCGGAGCTGGCCCGCTGGCTCCGCCGGTCCAGCCGGACGGAACTGATGACTTCCTTGCAGCACCGCCAGGCTGTGAATAATGACCGCCCTGAATAATGGCTGCCCTGCACGGCGCCGGCATTCCACGCGGAGGTCCCTGTTGGCGGCACTGTCAATGGCAGGGCCTCTGAGTCAATGGCAGGGCCTCTGAGTTAATGGCAGGGCCTCTGAGTTAATGGCAGGGCCTCTGAGTCAATGACAGGGCCTCTGAGTTAATGACAGGGCCTCTGAGTTAATGGCAGGGCCTCTGAGTCAATGGCAGGGCATCTGAGTTAATGGCAGGGCCTCTGAGTCAATGGCAGGGCCTCTGAGTCAATGGCAGGGCCTCTGAGTCAATGACAGGGCCTCTGAGTCAATGACAGGGCCTCTGAGTCAATGGCAGGGCCTCTGAGTCAATGTCAGGGCCTCTGAGGCAATGACAGGGCCTCTGAGTCAATGGCAGGGCATCTGATTCAATTACAGGGCCTCTGAGTCAATGGCAGGGCCTCTGAGTCAATGACAGGGCCTCTGAGTCAATGGCAGGGCCTCTGAGTAAATGACAGGGCCTCTGAGTCAATGGCAGGGCCTCTGAGTCAATGGCAGGGCCTCTGAGTCAATGGCAGGACCTCTGAGTTAATGGCGCCGTCATGACGCACGTAGCCCGCAGACCAGCACCAACACCAGTATTGGTTCACAGACCAGTGCCCACACTGATACACCGACACCAGTGCGAACTCACAGACCAGCACCAACACCAGTATTGGTAACAGCGCAAAATGACCACAGATATAGGTAATACCGGCACCGGTAACGGTACCAGCGAAACAACAAACGGACCCTTCTAGAAATGCGAACACCAGCTATGACCAGCGCTAGTGCAAATGAATCCAAACTCCACCAACGCCGATACATAGACGTCATATCGCCACGTACCAAGGAATCAATGAAGCCGCCATCACCAGCACCAATCGATGAAGCCGCCATCACCAGCACCAATCGATGAAGCCGCCATCACCAGCACCAATCGATGAAGCCGCCATCACCAGCACCAATCGATGAAGCCGCCATCACCAGCACCAATCGATGAAGCCGCCATCACCAGCACCAATCGATGAAGCCGCCATCACCAGCACCATTCAACCAACAGTAGCACCAGTACGGGTGCCAGCAGCAGGTCAACATTAGCCGCCAGCACCAATCGATGAAGCCGCCATCACCAGCACCATACAACCAACTGTAGCACCAGTACGGGTGCCAGCAGCAGGTCAACATTAGCCGCCATCACCAGCACCAATCGATGAAGCCGCCATCACCAGCACCATACAACCAACAGTAGCACCAGTACTGGTGCCAGCATCAGGTCAACATTAGCCGCCATCACCAGCACCAATCGATGAAGCCGCCATCACCAGCACCATTCAACCAACAGTAGCACCAGTACGGGTGGCAGCAGCAGGTAACGTTAGCTGCCATCACCAGCACCAATCGATGAAGCCGCGATCACCAGCACCATACAACCAACAGTAGCACCAGTACTGGTGCCAGCAGCAGGTCAACATTAGCCGCCATCACCAGCACCAATCAATGAAGCCGCCATCACCAGCACCAATCGATGAAGCCGCCATCACCAGCACCATACAACCAACAGTAGCACCAGTACGGGTGGCAGCAGCAGGTCAACATTAGCCGCCATCACCAGCACCAATCGATGAAGCCGCCATCACCAGCACCATACAACCAACAGTAGCACCAGTACGGGTGCCAGCAGCAGGTCAACATTAGCACCAGTACGGATAGCAGTGAACCCACAATTGCGCCAGTGCGAGTACCAGTGAACCACCTTCACCACCGCCAGCACCAATGACCCATGCTCGGGTGTTGCTCCGTGATGGCCGGAAGTCGGAGATTTCCGGTGTGTTTCGTGACTACCGTCTGATCACGGTCGGGAAGCCAGCGACAGGTGTCGTGCCTAGTGGTCACTGCCGACGGCTGGGGGCATTCTGAACGGCTTCCAGCCGGAATGTTCCGCCGCGGGGACTCGGCTTATGGAGACCTATGAGGCTATGAGGCTAGTGTTCTTTCCATGCGTGCTTTGTGTTGGCGTCAGAATATTCTGGCTGCAGTGTCATTCGCTGGTCCTATTTTACAGAAACATGTGGTGCTAGTGCTCTTTTCCTTCTTGTATGTGTATGTTCGCGTTAGAATCTTCAGGCTGCGCTATGACACGCTGGTTCTATCAGTGGCGGAACTACGGTTGGGAAAAATGGGAAATTGCTCCCCTCCAGACCGATCCGGCAGGTTGTGATTTTTGTCTCGGTAAGTCGTGATTTACGTGATTGTGATTTACCCCCCTTCCCGCTCAACAGTGGCGTCGCCACGGTTTCGGAACTTTTACGCGGACACATCATATCATCGAATACCTGGGGGGGAGGGGGGTGAGGGGGGTGAGGATAGGGCGTCTTATCTCTGGCATGGGTGTCTTGCGGTAGTTCTATGTACACATGATCTAACCTGGGGCCGGATTCCCATCCATGAAATTCTTACGAAGATTCCTAAGTTTTTCGTACGAATTTTCTTAAATCGGTACTAGGTACCATCTCTCGAGTAAGTGGCCGAACTTCTGCGGTTGACTCGCGACCGAAACTTGCTCTTCCCTATAGGAAATAGCTTGCAGCTATTGACTTTTAATCCCCTTAGAAATATATGAAAGAGATGGGAATTCCAAAATTCGTAACTTGTCGCCAGAGAGTTCAGAATTTTCGTAGGTAGTGAGATGGTAATCCCAAATGAACGACTTACGAAGAAAATCATTCGTAAGTCAGGATGGGAATCCGGCCCCTGGTTACCTGACCTGATAAGATCCCCCAAAAATCACACCATGAACGTAATTGGCACCCAAACATCTGTGCCAAATACGGCAAGATGCGTGCTACCGTTTTCCCGCTAACTCCTTAAAACCCTTAGGGGGCGTCCAAACGCCCCACCCCAACACGCCGCGGGTTAAGAAAGCCATAGGCCTTTTAAAGCATCACTAAGTGTGCAATTGATGTCAGGTCAGAGTCAGGTCAAAGGTCAAAATCGACGTACCTACATGAGTTTATAAGCTATAGTTTCCATCGTAAGCCTTCGAATGCGATTATTATTGCCCAAAATTGCTGTGGAAGGTATAATATATATATATATATATATATATATATATATATATATATATATATATATATATATATATATATATCCCGCTTAAGCAAAATTGAGACTGCAAGCGAAAGTCAAGGTCAAGGTCAGGTCACAAAAGGTCTGTATGCGCCTAAAGATCTACGAGAGTCACACGATGCATGTTTTATGGATTATGAATTATTTCATGAATTATCTCATCCTGAATCTTCATAGAATTCGATAGTGATAGTCATTTTACCACCCGACCGACCTCATGTAGGAGCCGATAAATTACCGAGTACCGATACATTCTTACTTAAGTGAAGTTTTGTCAAGTTCAGGTCAAGGTCAGGTCACAAAGATGAAAAACTCCCAATTGATAAATCTAAAGAAAATGTATGTGTCTGGACTAATTTTGTCTCAGAAAGAACAGAGAATATACAGTGATGATGTTTATTTGTTCGTATCTGTCCATTACAAATAAAAAGAACGCAATACAAAAAATGATGTCGTGAGTCGTGAGTTAGGTACTCATACTTGGGAGCCATGAGTCAGCCAAACATGGTGGTATTGTTTTGAAACTTGGTTTTGGAATCGTCCATATGTGCTTCTCCAACATATACTCCGTTTTTTTAAAATATATTTTTGACATTTTTTTTTAGTGGAACATTTTATTTCTTTAATTTCTTGAGTTAAAAATAAAATTGTAAGAACAATCCGAGATAGCCATTTTGTAGCCACTGCAATTGGCTATCTTTTGATATTTCATAATTGTAGTTTGCTCAAAGTTTGGACTTTCCACAAAGTGTTGAAGTTAAGCTGATTTTCTCGTTAAAGTGGCGTGTAATAACGTTACTAAATGTTCTAGATCTCAAAAGTTTTCGACGACATTTCTTCAATTTCGCACATCAGCCATGAAATTGATGTAGGAGAAGGTACCAAAAGTTTCACGAGTATAACTTTATTACATTTTGAGCAATTACGTATGTTTGTAAATGAGGGCTAATATTTGCCAGCCAGTATATTAAAAGAAGATTTACAGTGGTTGCCTTAATGTCACATAGTTGCCCTCTAGTCTCCTGTCTAGTCGCTGGGCCTCCGAGGGCCGGCGGTCGATATGAGAGTGACATCGCCAGGCAGAAGAAGCCTGAGATGCCGGCCCCATGCCGGCCTGAGAGGATATTAAGCCTGTGAGAAATGGCCCTCAGCGTCTTTGAGAGGACCATCGATTGACCAGCAGAGGACCCTCGGTCGATTCGAGAGGGTATTTTCGGCCGTGATGGGGTTATTATCAGGCTTAATGAGTCTTATTTCGGTCTAATAGGATTCCTGTCAGGCCTCGGCGGCCCCTCGGTGTGTGTGACAGGGATCTAAGAGGGCATTATTCAGACCTGAGAGGGTCGTATGGAGTATGCCGGGCTTATGCCGGTCTGAAAGGGCCCTCGGCCGGTCTGAGGAGCCACGTAGCTGGCCTAAAAAGGGTACAATTGTTTTGTTTAGTTGGAATTGGAGTTATGAGGCTGGCATTGGAGTTTCGGTATTCCATTTGTCGCTCCAACTTTAAATATAATGAAAGCTACACCGTCTGAGCATCGTCACCGTTCTCCCCTCTGGAGCCCAGGCGGGCCAGAAGGGCCCACCCAAGCTCCAGGGAGCTGCCAATGCAGCCTCCCTGGCTACATACCTGCATAACATAACTATCTGTCACCGCAGTTACTTTCCTGTTGGTCATTGGCACTCATTCGCAAACACAATTGTCGATCGAAATCACACAAAAAAAGTTTCGGTTCTTTGGACACGGTGTGCCTGGTGAACGTGTCTGGCAAGCCACCGTTCTAGGGTATTTTATCAAGAAATCGTAAATTTTCCAGCACCATTAAATTAATAGAATAATTCCTACCATATTTTTTCTTCTCGAAACTTACCAGATAGATAAATAATTGTGAGATGGAAAATTGTGAGATAAAAATATTTCCCACTGTGTTCCTTCAAAAGGTTCCTTAACCCGCGAGTTACTAAGGTGTATTCATAATGCGACTTACTGGGGGGGCTATTGTTTGCCCCCCCCCCCCTAGGATCTCCGAACTACTGGACCGATTGTAAAAATTCAAACGGTATTCGATAGCCCTGGGAAATGTATCGTGGAAAACATAATATTGTTGACCTCGGGGTCACCGATGACGTCACGTGTCAGGTCAAGTACAAAATGTTTGACCGTGTCAAAAGGTCTCGCTGGATGGAATTATCTCGCAAAATTGCGATATTAAACGCATAAGCAGTCGATGAATCGGTATGATTCGTGTGTCTGACACTTCTAAGTACCTTTCTAAGCTGTTTATGACCTTGGGTCAGGTCAAGGTTATCCGAGGTCACGAGGTCAAACTGCAGATTACGGTCATTAGGCGTTGTAACACATGTTTATGGGGTTGTTTTTCGTCTAGAACGCGAAAAATGAACTTAGAACATTGTTTGTTCTATATAAATAGAAGTAAAAAGCAAAAACGGAAATGCATTTTATGCATAGTAATGCTGTGAGAGGTGGTCTATTTTTGTAATGTAAAGGTCATAAGTCAGTCATTTTTGAAGATATCGCCTTCAAATTTGGTACACATATTCACCGAACACGTCTCGATCACATATAATCCGGGTTTTGGATCATTCTGATTTTTTTTTTAAAGAATTTTGTAAACAAAAAATGTATTTGGATTTCTCAAAATTTTGAATACAAAAACTGAAAAATCGGAGATAACGGTTCGATATCCCGGTCTATTGTCAGTAACTTGATTTAAGACAATTTAATTTATCTCAAACATTGTACCTTTGACAGCGTTTTCCGCAAACCATTATTTTGCAAGAAAAACCGAAGAACATGACGTCACTCTGACGTCATTCCCGGCTGACCTATCATAACCTCATGTTTTCCATTTTGCCAACATGTGTAGAATTAATGTGAGAGAAGGTACTGCAAGATTTGTGACGATACTGGTGTTCGTTTAGGAGTTATTACAAAATAACGGGAGGGGGAATAGCCCCGCCCCCCAGTAAGTCGCGGGTTAAACTCTTAAATTTGCACGGACAGTACGTACAAGTTTGTGTAGATCTGCCAGCTTGTACGGACACTGTCCCCGTAGTGATGGCGACGCCTATGCTGCTCAACAATTTTTCATTTTGCTGATGTCTTCCCCGTTACCCAACAAATGTATTTTCTTTGACGCTCCCCTCCCCACCCCCGCTCAACTTTTCGCCGAGGAAACGCGGAGCGAAATCCCCCCCCCCCCCCCCCCCACTCGAAACCTAGATCCACCACTGGGTTCTATTTTCTGAACAAACTAAACATCGCGACCTCACTGACCTCTGAATCCGTGTTTTTTAATCTTTCTGCGTCGCGAGCCCACTGGACACTTATCATCGAAGCCGTGGTGGAACGGCTTGGCAGCTGAAATTAGCGTGAACAAATTTACTGCTTGTTTTTGCCTGCTGACTTGTTTTGTGATTTAACGCTAATTGGACCGGATCCCTTCGGGGGGGGGGAGCTCCTCCTTCCGGTGTGCGGGTCGCTGTCCGAGTCGTGTGCTGCGTGGTGTGTTGTGCTGTGGTGGGACTTCTGATCGACAGACAGGCAGACAGCTGTTCTGGTGACTGGACGAGACTAGACTGGTGTAGAAATTGTGTGAGGGCTATCTCACAGCTAGTCAGTCTGGGACGGGACGGGACGGGACGGGACGGGACGGGACGGGACGGGACGGGACGGGACGGGACGGGACGAGGACGAGGACGAGGACGAGGACGGGGACAGGGACAGGACGAGACGAGACGAGACGAGACGAGACGGGACGGGACGGGGCGGGGCGGGGCGGAACGGACCGGACCGGGACCGAGATGGGGACGGGAACGGGAACGGGAACGGGGAACGGGGAACGGGACGGGACAGGGGCAGGACAGGGCAGGTGTGTGAGGACTAACGCGGCCAGCAGACGGATCAGGCTACAGTGCTGTGAGGACTAACGCGGCCAGCAGACGGATCAGGCTACAGTGCTGTGAGGACTAACGCGGCCAGCAGACGGATCAGGCTACTGTGCTGTGAGCTGTTGCAGTCTCCGCGGCTGTCCCGAGCGGAACAGTGCATTGCGGCAGCTCCTGCCGCCTCGTCACTGCGGAAAGCGGCCAAGGGAACGTTACACGCCAGAACGCTGTGTGGGTCGTCTTTTCTGCTAGCCACACTGACTGAGGCGTAAACTGCCCAGAACTGTCCAGGCATAGAAGGAAGTTTGATGTGCTTATTTTTACGCCCCGCGCTTCGAAACACCGAGCACCATCAGCCTACTAAAGGTTACACGCATAGGTTATATTGAAAAGCGGAGGATAAATTTGTTTTAAAAATGTGTGAGTGTGTTCATTGTTATTTAAGAACCGCTCACGGCACAACTCCGCAGCCTTTTGATATGGACTCATTTCCAGACTGCATTGGGAAATGTCAACATAAAAATGTAAATGCCAAATAATTACGATACAATAGTGTTGTGAGACATAATGTGATGTTTGCGCGTTTAATTACAGCATGAGTGACATGTCGCCTGGACGCTTGAGGTAGCTGCTAAACCGGTGTTTACATCAAGAACGTGACTGAAGGCCGCAGATAGGAGCTGATTCTTGCGCGATAGCGTTGCACATGTGTTTGGTGTGACTGTGACAAGGAAAAGCAACTTGATGAACATCTGCCGGTCTATCGTATCTACATCTCATCGCATGGTTTGCTGGTTATTGGTACTCTGATTGTCTTATGGTATGCCGGGGTGAAAGACGTTTGCCTCACTAAACGTATGGTGCTATTTACATGTTACGCGCGCCCAAACTTCAGCCCTATATATGCGGAGCGACTTGTTTTGTTCTCTAGTCTGTTGGCAACCCAAGTTAGCACCGCGACATTGACTCCGTACAACTCTGAACCCGACTCGGTCCGCTGCCGCCGGATCCAAAACGGGCAAAACGTTGATTTGGGGGCCAAATTCCAAAACGTTTGACTCATTTTACAGGCCATGGTGCCTTTGCCCCATCCCCATTGAATCCGCTTCCTGACTGTATTATCTCTGAGTCTAGTTTTGTCTGCCTCTGACTCTGACTCTGACTCACTGAGCCTCTCTTTGTGCTACTCTGAGTTTGACTCTGGCACCATTTCCCAGCGTGTGACAGCCCTGTCTGCTCCCGGTTCGCCAGGCTGGAGGATGCTGCCACAGTGTGTGACAGCCCTGTCTGCTCCCGGTTCGCCAGGCTGGAGGATGCTGCCACAGTGTGTGACTGTCCTGACTACTCCCGGTTCGCCAGGCTGGAGGATGATGCCACAGTGTGTGACTGTCCTGACTGCTCCCGGTTCGCCAGGCTGGAGGATGCTGCCACAGTGTGTGACTGTCCTGACTGCTCCCGGTTCGCCAGGCTGGAGGATGCTGCCACAGTGTGTGACTGTCCTGACTGCTCCCGGTTCGCCAGGCTGGAGGATGCTGCCACAGTGTGTGACTGTCCTGACTGCTCCCGGTTCGCCAGGCTGGAGGATGCTGCCACAGTGTGTGACTGTCCTGACTGCTCCCGTTTCGCCAGGCTGGAGGATGCTGCCACAGTGTATGACAGCCCTGTCTGCTCCCGTTTCGCCAGGCTGGAGGATGCTGCCACACGTTCATCGACAAGGGCTACGAGTTCGACGTGGGCATCCACTACATCGGCAACATGAACTCGCAGACGTCGGCCAAGACGCTTTCGGACCAGCTGACCAACGGCCAGCTGCAGTGGGTGCCGCTCGGTGGGTACCGAGGAACTGTGTTGGTCGGATTTAATCTAATCCTAAAACCTAACTCGGAATATTGTAACACATACTATGTTATGATGATTCACAAACACGTTACCGACTCTGAAAATTGTAAAATAAGCAAGTTTGATTTGCAAATGTCCAAGACGTCTTGAACCATTGTTATGGCAGGTGCTTCTTTCTCTGACAATAATGCTGTATAAAAGTGTTTTTAGGAAACTTGTCTTTCCTTACTGGTAAAGCACACTGCACACATATGTACGTTCTTATAATGTGCGGATTAGACACTGTTTCTTTTTTCTTCCATATGAATCACATTTAGCCAGTTTGACACGGCTGAGTCAGATGACTAGTTTGAAACGGATGTGTTTATCAGATGACGAGTTTGACACGGCCGTGTTTGTCAGATGACGAGTTTGAAACGGATGTGTTTGTCAGATGACGAGTTTGACTCGACTGTGTTCGTCAGATGACGAGTTTGACACGGCCGTGTTTGTAAGATGACGAGTTTGACACGGCTGTGTTTGTCAGATGACGAATTTAACATGGCTGTGTTTGTAAGATGACGAGTTTGACACGGCTGTGTTTATTATAAGTAAGATGACGAGTTTGACACGGATGTGTTTGTCGATGCCGAGCTTGACACGGCTGTGTTTGTCAGATGACGAGTTTGACACGGCTGTGTTCGTCAGATGACGAGTTTGACTCGACTGTGTTCGTCAGATGACGAGTTTGACTCGACTGTGTTCGTCAGATGACGAGTTTGACTCGACTGTGTTCGTCAGATGACGAGTTTGACTCGACTGTGTTCGTCAGATGACGAGTTTGACACGGCCGTGTTTGTCAGATGACGAGTTTGAAACGGATGTGTTTGTCAGATGACGAGTTTGACTCGACTGTGTTCGTCAGATGACGAGTTTGACACGGCCGTGTTTGTAAGATGACGAGTTTGACACGGCTGTGTTTGTCAGATGACGAATTTAACATGGCTGTGTTTGTAAGATGACGAGTTTGACACGGCTGTGTTTATTATAAGTAAGATGACGAGTTTGACACGGATGTGTTTGTCAGATGCCGAGCTTGACACGGCTGTGTTTGTCAGATGACGAGTTTGACTCGACTGTGTTCGTCAGATGACGAGTTTGACTCGACTGTGTTCGTCAGATGACGAGTTTGACTCGACTGTGTTCGTCAGATGACGAGTTTGACTCGACTGTGTTCGTCAGATGACGAGTTTGACTCGACTGTGTTCGTCAGATGACGAGTTTGACACGGCCGTGTTCGGCGACAAGCGTTACTCGGTGCTGGGATGCGGCAAGAAGCGGTGGCTGGAGCACATGAAGAAACAGTTCCCGGACAACATCGACGACATTGACAGGTATGGCGCGCTGTGCTCTCTGTTTTTGAATGATCTGTTATTCTGGGGAGGCGGCGGTGGTGTGAAGTACGTTTGTGGCGTACATGGTGACCTGATGGGGGTAGCAGCTGTTCCTCGTATCACTGGAATCTTCACCGGCACTGCCCTGTCGCTTCGCACGGCCTGCAGTTGTGTCTCCGCAACCCTTGTTGTGTCTGGTCGCATCGGAACTTTGTTTGTCTGTCTGTCTGTCTGTCTGTCTGTCTGTCTGTCTGTCTGTCTGTCTGTCTGTCTGTCTGTCTGTCTGTCTGTCTGTCTGTCTGTCTGTCGGTCGGTCGGTCGGTCGGTCGGTCGGTCGGTCGGTCGGTCGGTCGGTCGGTCGGTCGGTCGGTCGGTCGGTCGGTCGGTCTGTCTGTCTGTCTGTCTGTCTGTCTGTCTGTCTATCTGTATGTCTGTCTGTCTGTCTGTCTGTCTGTCTGTCTGTCTGTCTGTCTGTCTGTCTGTCTGTCTGTCTGTCTGTCTGTCTGTCTGTCTGTCTGTCTGTCTGTCTGTCTGTCTGTCTGTCTGTCTGTCTGTCTGTCTGTCTGTCTGTCTGTCGGTCTGTCGGTCTGTCGGTCTGTCGGTCTGTCGGTCTGTCGGTCTGTCGGTCTGTCGGTCTGTCGGTCTGTCGGTCTGTCGGTCTGTCGGTCTGTCGGTCTGTCGGTCTGTCGGTCTGTCGGTCTGTCGGTCTGTCGGTCTGTCGGTCTGTCGGTCTGTCGGTCTGTCGGTCTGTCGGTCTGTCGGTCTGTCGGTCTGTCGGTCTGTCGGTCTGTCGGTCTGTCGGTCTGTCGGTCTGTCGGTCTGTCGGTCTGTCGGTCTGTCGGTCTGTCTGTCTGTCTGTCTGTCTGTCTGTCTGTCTGTCTGTCTGTCTGTCTGTCTGTCCGAGATCGAGTAGGCTGGAGGGTATGCGTACTGCGTAGGTCAGTAGCTGAAGAGTACAGCACACAGCAACGAGCTCAAACACCGCTGGTAGCTATGGATAGCTCGTGTATGTGTGTATAGTTCTCACTCGGCACCGGCGCGGCGTGGCGGCAGGACGTTATCTGACTCTGTTGATCTGTGTTGTCCCAGAACCCTGTTGATCTGTGTTGTCCCCGGACTCTGTTGATCTGTGTTGTCCCCGGACTCGTGCTATGTACGGAAGGCTCTGTTGATCTGTGTTGTCTCCGGACTCGTGCTATGTACGGACGGCTGTGTTGATCTGTATTGTCCCCGGACTCGTGCTATGTACGGAAGGCTTTGTTGATCTGTGTTGTCCCCGGACTCGTGCTATGTACGGACGGCTGTGTTGACCTGTGTTGTCCCCGGACTCGTGCTATGTACGGACGGCTGTGTTGACCTGTGTTGTCCCCGGACTCGTGCTATGTACAGACGGCTGTGTTGATCTGTGTTGTCCCCGGACTCGTGCTATGTACGGAAGGCTGTGTTGATCTATGTTGTCCCCGGACTCGTGCTATGTACGGAAGGCTCTGTTGATCTGTGTTGTCCCCGGACTCTGTTGATCTGTGTTGTCCCGCACTCGTGCTATGTACGGAAGGCTCTGTTGATCTGTGTTGTCCCCGGACTCTGTTGATCTGTGTTGTCCCGCACTCGTGCTATGTACGGAAGGCTCTGTTGATCTGTGTTGTCCCCGGACTCTGTTGATCTGTGTTGTCCCCGCACTCGTGCTATGTACGGAATGCTCTGTTTATCTGTGTTGTCCCCGGACTCTGTTCATCTGTGTTGTCCCCGCACTCCGGTACTGTGATCTACGCCGCCCCTTACGCTCGCACTGTGGCCGACAGGCTGTATGACGCTGTGATAAAGTGCAAGAAGAGCTTCATAGGCATGGTGCTGGTGAAGATCCTGCCGGTGTGGCTGAGCCAGCTGCTGCTGCAGACCGGACTCTTCAGCTTCGTCTCCGACATCTTCAAATGGAACGACCGCACCGTGCTGGATGTGGTCTCGGTAAGAGGCGGCGGCGCAGCTGGAAAGCGTACCACATTGGCTACACCATTTAGAATGCAGGTTGTATCAGGTTGTATCATGTGTTGGCTTGATAGATTAGGCCCAGGTGCTGTACAGTGTACACGGCGGTCAGTGCAGACGGGGACGTCCAAAAAGGCATCCAGGCGCCTTTAACGTGTTCCAGCGCCTAGAACCCCTAGTACTGACATCTAGCGGTGACGCTGGTAACTTGTATTTTCAGTCCGAAGACATCCAACAGGGACTTGCAGGTGCTGTTTCTGCACCTTGTACACTGACATCTAGCGGTGACGCTGGTAACTTGTATTTCCAGTCGGAGACGTCCAACAAGGACCTGCAGGCGCTCTTTATGTACTGTTTCGGCGACTATGGCACCAGCCCTGACCAGGCGGGCTTCCCGATGCAGGCCACGCTGCTGGCGCACTTCTGGAACGGTGAGCCGCCTGCACACTGACATCTAGCGGCGGCGATGGTAACTACATATTACCACCGTATAGTGTGTATTGATGGTGACGCTACCAGACACGTCCAGTCAGTTGGCCAGCCTAACGTCAGCGAACCACTACCGCAATGGCGCTAATAATATACCCGTTGGTCGAGAACATACGAGAACGCCTGGCTTAGAACTGTCCTGAAGTGAGAAGAGTATCTTGTTACTTTGTATCGCTGTAGGTTGTTACATGCGGTACAGAACCACCGTCACCTGTGCTGCCCTCTGTGTTCGGCAGGCGGCGCCTACCCGGTGGGCGGAGCCTCTGAGATCGCCTTCCACATGATCCCCGTTATCGAGGCGGCCGGCGGACGGGTCCTGGTCAGGGCCGAGGTGAGATGCAAAAACGCCGAGAGGCGGCGGGAAAAACGACAGCCGGACAAAAACATTTGGAGTAGTTTGATACCATGATTTTGAAACGTTTGAGTATATACATCAAATTGATGATGGGTTGCAGGTTCATCGTAAGGGACTTCGTTCATTGTTCACCCTTTGCGCTGGATAATTTCGGTTGGGTGTATGAGTAGGCAATTATGACATGTAAAAACCACCAATCGTCCCGGCTGTCATTCCGCCTCCGTGCCTGCATTACCAGACATTCGAGCTCCATATGTTCCCAAACGAGCCCATATCCAGCCAGATCCAGCCATACCCAGCTCATATACAGCCATATCCAGTCCATATCCAGTCCATATACAGTCCATATACAGCCATACACAGCCATATACAGCCATATACAGCCATATCCAACCCATAGTGAAAGCCATATCCAGCCATATCCAGCCCATAGTGAAAGTCATATCCAGCCCATATCCAACCATATCCCGCGATATCCAGCCATATCCAGCCATATCCAGCCATATCCAGCCATATCCAGCCCCTACTGTGCTAGTAGTGAAACTCACCACTGACATGCTGTTTAGGATGTCTTTGCACTTTGTGATTTTCCGATGGTAATTGTCGGTACCGCTGTGATTACCACGTTACCTGATGCTCCTGCCATGTGAGATATCCATGCAACACTGACTGACGTGTGGCCGCGTGCCCGTGTCAGGTGAAGGAGCTGCTGATGGACCAGCTGCGCAGTGTTGTGGTCGACGTGTGACTGATGTGTGACTGATGTGTGACTGATGTGTGACTGATGTGTCTGGTGTCAGGTGACGGAGCTACTGATGGACCAGCTGCGCAGCACCGTGATCGGCGTGAAGGTGAAGAAAGCCAGCGGAACGGTGCACGAGGTGCACGCGCCGATGGTTATCTCAAACGCAGGTCAGACAAACGAAAGTCATCTCAAACGAGGTCAGACGATGTCAAACGATGGTCATCTCAAACGCAGGTCAGACGATGCCAAACGATGGTCATCTCAAACGCAGGTCAGAAGAACGATGGTCATCTCAAACGCAGGTCAGACAAACGATGGTCATCTCAAACGCAGGTCAGACGATGTCACGATGGTCATCTCAAACGCAGGTCAGACAAACGAAGGTCATCTCAAACGCAGGTCAGACGATGCCAAACGATGGTCATCTCAAACGCAGGTCAGAAGAACGATGGTCATCTCAAACGCAGGTCAGACAAACGATGGTCATCTCAAACGCAGGTCAGACGATGTCACGATGGTCATCTCAAACGCAGGTCAGACAAACGAAGGTCATCTCAAACGCAGGTCAGACAAACGAAGGTCATCTCAAACGCAGGTCAGACGATGTCAAACGATGGTCATCTCAAACGAAGGTCATCTCAAACGCAGGTCAGATGATGTCAAACGATGGTCATCTCAAACGCAGGTCAGACGATGGTCATCTCAAACGCAGGTCAGATGATGTCAAACGATGGTCATCTCAAACGCAGGTCAGACGATGTCAAACGATGGTCATCTCAAACGCAGGTCAGAGGATGTCAAACGATGGTCATCTCAAACGCAGGTCAGAGGATGTCAAACGATGGTCATCTCAAACGCAGGTCAGACGATGTCAAACGGTGGTGATCTCAAACGCAGGTCAGAAGAACGATGGTCATCTCAAACGCAGGTCAGACAAACGATGGTCATCTCAAACGCAGGTCAGAGGATGTCAAACGATGGTCATCTCAAACGCAGGTCAGACGATGTCAAACGATGGTCATCTCAAACGCAGGTCAGACGATGTCAAACGGTGGTGATCTCAAACGCAGGTCAGACAAACGATGGTCATCTCAAACGCAGGTCAGAGGATGTCAAACGATGGTCATCTCAAACGCAGGTCAGAGGATGTCAAACGAAGGTCATCTCAAACGCAGGTCAGACAAACGATGGCCATCTCAAACGCAGGTCAGAGGATGTCAAACGATGGTCATCTCAAACGCAGGTCAGACGATGTCAAACGATGGTCATCTCAAACGCAGGTCAGACGATGTCAAACGGTGGTGATCTCAAACGCAGGTCAGACAAACGATGGTCATCTCAAACGCAGGTCAGAGGATGTCAAACGATGGTCATCTCAAACGCAGGTCAGAGGATGTCAAACGAAGGTCATCTCAAACGCAGGTCAGACAAACGATGGTCATCTCAAACGCAGGTCAGAGGATGTCAAACGATGGTCATCTCAAACGCAGGTCAGACGATGTCAAACGGTGGTGATCTCAAACGCAGGTCAGGCGCCAGCACTCTGTTTCCGTCTATGTAATCTGTATGGGTGTGGTGTCTTGTAATGCTACTCTACTGAGTACTGACAGTGAGAACTGCCACTAACATATAATGGACGCGAGCTGTTTCTATCTAGTTATGTGTGTGAAACACAGAAGGCTTGACTGACGAGGACTTGATGTGGGCATTGGTGGAGGGCATTGACGACATAACACTAACACTGATTTGACTCGGTGTGTTTATGAGAGCTACTAACAGAATGTGATAATTAACAATCCCGCATTTCACCCCAGCCTCGGTACGTTTAATTCGAGTAACATTGTAACACAGCCTGACCTGGCCGGTCGGGCGCGGCTCGCACTTCACGTTGTATACTAAATACACCACTTTATCGTGCTATAACGTGACGGGTTATAACGACCCAGCGCCGGCTCTGTGACCCTGAATCCGTCAGCTCTACTGCTGACCCGCTGTGACCTGCTGTACCCCAGGTCTGTACAACACCCTGCAGCGCCTGGTGCCGCGGCCGGTGGCGGAGACCTCGCGACTCTGGCCCGTCACCAAGATCCCCTACGGTACGGCTGGCTTCTCTGTGTTTGTCGGCATGGACGCCCCCATAGACCAGCTGAGGGGTGAAGGCGACAGCAGGATATCGGCCAAGAACTGGTGGGTGTTCACCAGCAACGATATTACCAAGGTCAGTGCCAACGACACAGCGTGGAATTAAATGACTTTTATTGATGGTTGTCACTGATCGAACTTGAAACGCTGCACATTTGGGCACTAGTTTGTTTCCGATAAAACTAAAGCAACTGAATTGTAATCAGAATGTGCTTAAAAAAAAGTGAATTGTGTTGCTGTGGTGGCCGGACAGAATAGTTTACATTTAATTAAACATCCTGGTGTCTCCACATAACTAGAATACATCAGCTCTGTTTCGGATGTCCTTCCGAACGTCTGTACAATGTCCACACTCCGGCTGTCCAATGTCCACACTCCCACTGTCTATGTCCAATGTCCACACTCCGACTGTCCATGTCCAATGTCCACACTCCGACTGTCCAATGTCCACACTCCGACTGTCCATGTCCAAACTCCGACTGTACAATGTCCAAACTCCGACTGTCCAATATCCAAACTCCGACTGTCCAATGTCCAAACTCCGACTGTGCAATGTCCACACTCCGACTGTCCATGTCAAATGTCCACACTCCGACTGTCCAATGTCCACACTCCGACTATACAATGTCCACACTCCGACTGTCCAATGGCCACACTCCGACTGTCCAATGGCCACACTCCGACTGTCCATGTCCAATGTCCAAACTCCGAATGTCCAATGTCCAAACTCCGAATGTCCAATGTCCAAACTCCGATTGTCCAATGTCAAAACTCTGACTGTTCAATGTCCAAACTCCGACTGTCCAATGTCAAAACTCCGACTGTCCAATGTCCACACTCCGACTGTCCATGTCCAAACTCCGACTGTACAATGTCCAAACTCCGATTGTCCAATGTCCACACTCCCACTGTATATGTCCAATGTCCACACTCCTACTGTCCATGTCCAATGTCCACACTCCGAATGTCCAATGTCCACACTCCGACTGTACATGTCCAAACTCCGACTGTCCAATGTCCAAACTCCGATTGTCCAATGTCCACACTCCCACTGTATATGTTCAATGTTCACACTCTGACTGTCCATGTCCAATGTCCACACTCCCACTGTACAATGTCCACATTCCGACTGTCCATGTCCAATGTCCACGCTCCGACTGTCCAATGTCCACACTCCGACTGTGCATGTCCAAACTCCGACTGCACAATGTCCAAACTCCGACTGTCCAATGTCCAAACTCCGACTTTCCAATGTCCAAACTCCGACTGCACAATGTCCAAACTCCGACTGTCCAATGTCCAAACTCCGACTGTCCAATGTACACACTCCGACTGTCCATGTCCAAACTCCGACTGTCCAATGTCCAAACTCCGACTGTACAATGTCCAAACTCCGATTGTCCAATGTCCACACTCCCACTGTATATGTCCAATGTCCACACTGTACATGTCCAATGTCCACACTCCGACTGTCCATGTCCAATGTCCACGCTTCGGCTGTCCAATGTCCACACTCCGACTGTATGTCCAAACTCCGACTGTCCAATGTCCAAACTACGACTGTCCAATGTCCAAACTCCGTCTGTACAATGTCCAAACTCCGACTGTACAATGTCCAAACTCAAACTGTTCAATGTCCGAACTCCGACTGTCCATGTCCAAACTCCGACTGTCCAATGTCCAAACTCCGACTGTCCAATGTCCAAACTCCGACTCTCCATGTCCAAACTCCGACTGTCCAATGTCCAAACTCAGACTGTCCAATATCCAAACTCCGACTGTCCAATGTCCAAACTCCGACTGTCCAATATCCAAACTCCGGCTGTCCAATGTCCAAACTCCGACTGTCCAATGTCCAAACTCTGACTTTCCAATGTCCAAACTCCGACTGTCCAATGTCAAAACTCCGACTGTCCAATGTCAAAACTCCAACTGTCCAATATCCAATGTCCAAACTCCGACTGTCCAATGTCCACATTCCGACTGTCCAATGACCAAACTCCGACTGCCCAATGTCCACACTCCGGCTGTCCAATGTCCAAACTCCGACTGTACAATGTCCAAACTCCGACTGTCCAATGTACAATGTACAAACTCAGACTGTACAATGTCCAATGTCCAAACTCATACTGCACAATGCCCAAACTCCGACTGTCCAATGTCCAAACTCCGACTGTCCAATGTCCGAACTCCGACTGTACAATGTCCAAACTCCGACTGTCCAATGTCAAAACTCCGACTGTCCTATGTCTACACTCCGACTGTCCATGTCCAAACTCCGACTGTCCAATGTCCAAACTCCGATTGTCCAATGTCCACACTCCCACTGGATATGTCCAATGGCCACACTCCGACTGTCCATGTCCAATGTACACACTCCTGCTGTCCAATGTCCACACTCCAACTGTCAATGTTCAATGTCCACGTTCCGACTGTCCAATGTCCAAACTCCGACTGTCCATGTCCAAACTCCGACTGTCCAATGTCCAAACTCCGACTGTCCAATGTCCGAACTCCGACTGTCCAATATCCAAACTCCGACTGTCCAATATCCAAAATACGACTGTCCAATATCCAAACTCCGACTGTCCAATGTCCAAACTCCGACTGTCCAATATCCAAACTCCGACTGAACAAATGTACAAACTCCGACTGTCCAATGTTCAAACTCCGACTGTCCAATGTCCAAACTCCGACTGTCCAATGTCCGAACTCCGACTGTCCAATGTACAAACTCCGACTGTCCAATGTCCGAACTCCGACTGTCCAATATCCAAACTCCGACTGTCCAATATCCAAAATCCGACTGTCCAGTGTCCAAACTCCGACGGTCCAATATCCAAACTCCGACTGTCCAATATCCAAACTCCGACTGTACAATGTCCAAACTCATACTGTCCAATGTCCAAACTCCGACTGTACATGTCCAAACTCCGACTGTCCAATGTCCAAACTCCGACTGTCTAATGTCCGAACTACGACTGTCCAATGTCCAAACTCCGACTGTCCAATATCCAAACTCCGACTGTCCAATGTCCAAACTCCGACTTTCCAATGTCCAAACTCCGACTGTCCAATGTCAAAACTCCGACTGTACAATGTCCAAACTCCGACTGTCCAATGTCCAAACTCCGACTGTCCAATGTCCACACTACGAATGTACAATGTCCAATGTCCAAACTCATACTGTCCAATGTCCAAACTCCGACTGTACATGTCCAAGCTCCGACTGTCCAATGTCCAAACTCCGACTTCCAATGTCCGAACTACGACTGTCCAATGTACAAACTCAGACTGTCCAATATCCAAACTCCGACTGTCCAATGTCCAAACTCCGACTGTCCAATGTCCAAGCTCCCACTTTCCAATGTCCAAACTCCGACTGTCCAATGTCAAAACTCCGACTGTCCAATGTCCAATGTCCAAACTCCGACTGTCCAATGTCCACACTCCGAATGTACAATGTCCAATGTCCACACTCCGACTGTCCAATGTCCACACTCCGACTGTCCAATGTCCAAACTCCGACTGTCCAATGTCCAAACTCCGACTATCCAATGTCCACACTCCGACTGTCCAATGTTCAATGTCAAAACTCCGACTGTCCAATGTCCGAACTCCGACTGTCCAATATCCAAACTTCGACTGTCCAATGTCCAAACTCCGACTGTCCAATGTCCAAACTCCCACTGTCCATGTCCAAACTCCGACTGTCAAATGTACAAACTCCCACTGTACAATGTCCAAACTCCGACTGTCCAATGTTCACACTCCGACTGTCCAATGTCCAATGTCAAAACTCCGACTGTCCAATGTCCAAACTCCTACTATCCAATATCCAAACTACGACTGTCCAATGTCCAAACTCCGACTGTCCAATGTCCACACTCCGACTGTCCATGTCCAATGTCCAAACTCCGACTATCCAATGCCCAAACTCCGACTGTCCAATGTCCAAACTCCGACTGTCCAATGTCCACACTCCGACTGTCCATGTCCAATGTCAAAACTCCGACTATCCAATGTCCAAACTCCGACTGTCCAATGTCCAAACTCCCACTGTCCAATGTCCAAACTCCGACTGTCCAATATCCAAACTACGACTGTCCAATATCCAAACTCCGACTGTCCAATGTCCAAACTCCGACTGTCCAATGTCCAAACTACGACTGTCCAATGTCCAAACTCCGACTGTCCAATGTCCACACTCCGACTGTCCATGTCCACACTCCGACTGTCCATGTCCAAACTCCGACTGTCCATGTCCACACTCCGACTGTCCATGTCCACACTCCGACTGTCCAATGTCCAAACTCCGACTGTACAATGTCCAAACTCCGATTGTCCAATATCCAAACTCCGACTGTCCATGTCCAAACTCCGACTGTCCAATGTCCAAACTCCGACTGTCCAATGTCCAAACTCCGACTGTCCAATGTCCAAACTCCGACTGTCCAATGTCCAAACTCCGACTGTCCATGTCCAAACTCCGACTGTCCAATGTCCAAACTCCGACTGTCCAATGTCCAAACTCCACCAGGTAATAATTGTGTCGTGACCCGTTCTGTAGGAGTGTAACGAGTACACGGCGCTGACGGCCGAGGAGGCGCTGGACCGGGACGTGCCGCTGCTCTTCATCTCCTTCCCGTCCACCAAGGACCCCGAGTGGGGGAAACGCTACCCAGGTACATACTGTGTACTGTTGACTGTATAGTGTACGTTTTATACTATACATAGCATGTAACGGGCGATTTTCTGGGAAGTGTTGCCGGCTATGTTTGCGGTTAATGTTTGCCGTTTCGTTTTTTGAACGACATCAGGCGAGTGTGTTTTTGTTGTAAAATGTCATGTATGTTGCTTTTACTAACTTACTACTGCAGTTGTATTCCATGGTTTCCGTAGCATCATTGCAGTTGCAGGCTAATTTTCGTAGTGTTTGTTTTTTTTCCATTTATCCTCTATGTGTGGCAGGATGCTGCTCAATCTCGGCCAGAGTGTTCTTTATTCCGGCTGCGTATTCTTTTATTCGAAGTTAAGACAGACAGCAAACTGTTCTGGTCACGTGGCTGGCTGTACTGCTCCATTCGTAACCGCCGTGCTGTGATCACGTGACCGGCAGGGAAGACCACCATGGCGATCGTCACGTTGGCTAACTACGACTGGTTCAAACAGTGGGAGAACGAACGCTGCACAAAGCGAGGTGCTGACTACGAAGGTGTCAAGAATACCATCGGGGACCGGCTGGTGGCCCAGGCCACCCGACTCTTCCCCCAGATCAAGGTCAGTTGTGAGATTACAGATGGCGTCCCTCATCAACTAAGGTGCCACCGATTTGGGTTGATGATGGAAGTACCATTTATCGATTTGTAAAACGTCTATGTGGATTTGGTAATATTTAATATGTTAAGGTTATTGTGATATAGCAGCCTAATACAACAGTTGATTTTAACGCAATCTGCCAGTAAATTATCTAAATATTGTTTGGCTTTACCAATTGTTTGTACTAGTCGGTTTGATTTAGCTCTTTCATTGGGTTTGTATCGGCAGTTGTTCGCGATATGTTATATCGTATTACAATTCTCCCGCGTCATAGGGGGTGCTGGTTATTCGCCCAATTCCCCCACTGCCCTAGGGGGTGCTCGTTATTCGCCCAATTCTCCCACTGCCCTAGGGTGTGCTGGTTATTCGCCCAATTCTCCCGCGTCATAGGGGGTGCTCGGTATTCGCCCAATTCCCCCACTGCCCTAGGGGGTGCTGGTTATTCGCCCAATTCTCCCACTGCCCTAGGGTGTGAATTCTCCCACTGCCCTAGGGTGTGATCGTTATTCGCCCAATTCTCCCACTGCCCTAGGGTGTGATCGTTATTCGCCCAATTCTCCCACTGCCCTAGGGTGTGCTGGTTATTCGCCCAATTCCCCCACTGCCCTAGGGTGTGCTCGTTATTCGCCCAATTCTCCCACTGCCCTAGGGTGTGCTGGTTATTCGCCCAATTCTCCCACTGCCCTAGGGTGTGCTCGTTATTCGCCCAATTCTCCCACTGCCCTAGGGTGTGCTGGTTATTCGCCCAATTCTCCCACTGCCCTAGGGTGTGATCGTTATTCGCCCAATTCTCCCACTGCCCTAGGGTGTGCTCGTTATTCGCCCAATTCTCCCACTGCCCTAGGGTGTGCTGTTATTCGCCCAATTATCCCACTGCCTTAGGGTGTGCTCGTTATTCGCCCAATTCTCCCACTGCCCTAGGGTGTGATCGTTATTCGCCCAATTATCCCACTGCCCTAGGGTGTGCTCGTTATTCGCCCAATTATACCACTGCCTTAGGGTGTGCTCGTTATTCGCCCAATTCTCCCACTGCCCTAGGGTGTGCTCGTTATTCGCCCAATTATCCCACTGCCCTAGGGTGTGATCGTTATTCGCCCAATTATACCACTGCCCTAGGGTGTGATCGTTATTCGCCCAATTATCCCACTGCCCTAGGGTGTGATCTTTATTCGCCCAATTATCCCACTGCCCTAGGGTGTGATCGTTATTCGCCCAATTATCCCACTGCCCTAGGGTGTGCTCGTTATTCGCCCAATTCTCCCACTGCCCTAGGGTGTGCTCGTTATTCGCCCAATTCTCCCACTGCCCTAGGGTGTGATCGTTATTCGCCCAATTATCCCACTGCCCTAGGGTGTGCTCGTTATTCGCCCAATTCTCCCACTGCCCTAGGGTGTGCTCGTTATTCGCCCAATTCTCCCACTGCCCTAGGGTGTGATCGTTATTCGCCCAATTCTCCCACTGCCCTAGGGTGTGATCGTTATTCGCCCAATTATCCCACTGCCCTAGGGTGTGCTCGTTATTCGCCCAATTCTCCCACTGCCCTAGGGTGTGCTCGTTATTCGCCCAATTATACCACTGCCCTAGGCAGCGTCTGACTTATGTCTGCGCGTCTCTGATTTCAGGACCACATTGACTACGTGAGCAGCGCCAGTCCTCTGACGAATAACTTCTACCTGGGCGCACCGCGGGGCGAGATGTACGGCATGGACCACAGTCAGCAGCGCTTCAGCGGCGAGAACCAGACCCTGCTGCGGCCGGGAACCGACATACCCGGTCAGTCGGGGACGGGGAACCAGACGGATACCGGGTCAGTAGCGGGGAACCAGACGGATACCGGTAATCAGTAGCGGGGAACCAGACGGATACCAGGTCAGTAGCGGGGAACCAGACGGATACCAGGTCAGTAGAGGGGAACCAGACGGATACCGGGTCAGTAGCGGGGAACCAGACGGATACCGGGTCAGTAGCGGGGAACCAGACGGATACCGGGTCAGTAGCGGGGAACCAGACGGATGCCGACATACTGAGTCAGTGATTAAAGCAGGCCCCATAGCCTGTTGAGTGTTGAGTGTTGCCTCCCGGCAGCACTGTAGCTGCACAGTTGGTAGCTGTACCGACCGAGTTCCTGTCTCGGCTATGTGACGATGGTTTCGACGGGCCGACCAGAGGAGCGGGGTGTCCAGTATTCGGTGGTGCATCCCGCTTCTCCAACACAGGCCATGTGTCGCCGTCCAGGGTCCGGGGGTTATTTCCGGTATCGCCATCCGATCGGTAAATGGGAGATTAACGACGCTGTCAATCCCACTTCTGACACCATTACACGGTGTGGCCGCCCGATGGCAGGTGTTGTGTGGCGCCACCCGATCGGCGGCATGTGGCCCGGGAGCGCAGAGGTTGACGATCCTGTGTTGTCCGGGTGCGGGTGGGTCCGGGTGCGGGTCCGGGTGGGGTAGGGGTCGCTGGGTGTAATGCGCATATCAAGACGGGGAGCGAAGTCAACGGAGATGCCATGGAATTTGTTTGTTTGTTACGTATTTGTTTTTGTCACGACTGACCACAGAGTTGTGGGCGTTTTGGTAAGCATATAGGAAGCAATGTGGTGTGTACAAGCAGATCGAATGGAGGGGGACGATAGGGCCATGTCCCCAAATCGACTGAAATCGGCGGAAATTGACACATTTCCTGATGTAGGAACAATCTTAGCAATTCATATCAAAACGAATTTGTTTTAAACCATAGAACAAGCAGGCGAAATTGGACGAGGTTTTAGGATTGTGTCATATTTTGTGTTGGTTTTGTCCCCCCCCCCCCCCCAACCAACCAACTTTTGTTCTTTTGTCCAGTTTAGATCCGCCAGCGATGTGCACAGTTGTATGCAGTTTATCTTAATTTGGTATGTTTCAATGTCACCTTTATCGCTAACCTCCTCGAGGACAGTTACTTGCGACACTCAAAAATAGTTTGGTACAGTTTTCAGCTTTCTCACAGTTTTCGTTTGAACTGTCAGAAGGCCATATGCTGACGTTATAGCTCTCATCCCGTATACGTTTTAATTCCTAAATTAAATGCCCGGCAAATTCATTGTGAGTGGCTTTGAAGTGAATGAGAATGAACGAAATGCGTTGGATCTTGTACTGTTTTACTGTTCTATTTACATATTTACACCGTATATGCATGCGAAACGCACCATTACTGATCGGACCGTGATAATAGCCATGCAATGTTCTGTTACATTAGTATTATTATTATTTCGTTGTCCCTACCAACCACAGGGGAGTGGGTGTTACGGTGGGAATTATAAACAAAAGATGCACTCAGACCTACACTCATACACGTAGTACATGTGTCGTATACATTGCATACATACATGTGGTGTCAATCGGTTACCTAAATTTTGGTAACCAAAAAATGTTGTGACCGATTTGGTAATCGGTCGGTCAGGCTTATACATTTTTGGAAACTCTTCGGTCAGCATAATTTCAAACAATTCACTTTTTTCACACTTTTGCACATATCCAGCAAATTTGCTCCAAATTCAATCAATTAATGTAAATACTAAATAGAACACATCATTATTATATCAAGATTGAAGATATTGCTCACAAGAGGAAGTGAGGTCCTGACAAATAAGTATTGTATACCATCTTAAGTAGCAAGCACAAACCAGTAATCAGTACCTATGCCCTCCAACTTTGGCCAGATAAGATTGATTTCTGCCTATGTATGTATTTATGTAATATGTATTATGCTGCAAATGAATATATAATGATTGAGGTCACATTTTTCCATCCTGTTTTCAATGTGCTTTCGGTCTTGCTTGCAGCATCCACTACTTAGCTTTGTAAATGTATTTGGTTCCTTTTTTCACAGTTATACTGTCTTTTTGGAAACTACATGTGTGTTTTATGTTAAAGGGACACTCCCACCTTCCCAAAAGTTGTCAAATGTACGCCGCCTGTGGTGCAAAATATGAAATAATTGCTGCCGAACACGATTATGACATTTGTTTCTCGCAAACAGTGTTCAATTTCATAAAAAGTTAAGTTTTAATATTTGGGTTGATGACGTCATATTGAGCTCTAGAGAGCTATACAGAAATCCTTTACGCTGCCAAAGTATGGCACAATTATTTCGAGACAATTCTGGCGCTTGGAATACAAACAAGCCAATTACCAAGCCATTTGAAACACGCAAATATATCCAAGTCTAACCTTAAAACAAGTCGACTATCATCACCATTTGGTAAAGAGAGGTGACATCATCGGCTTTAGACCCCTATTCAAATACACGTGGGGTTTATTCGTTAAAATTGTCAAGACCAAGCTCGAATTTATTTTTGATTAGACCTGTGTGGTTGTTTTAACTGCTACCCTACTTAATTTCAATGCAAATCCAACAACATGGCTATCTCAACTCAAAACTAATGTTAAGGTGGGAGTGTCCCTTTAAGCAAAGCTATTTTTGCCAGTGTGTTATCTACATAAATTAGTATAAAATTGAAAAATCGGTCAAATATCGGACATTTTTGGCTTCAATCCAAATCGGTTGGTATTCGGTCAACCGAAATACCTCCGGTATCGGTTTGGAATCGGTCAGGAATTTTCTGGAAAATGACATCACTAAAACATACACTCGTACACGATTCGAATCACACGCTTACATATTAACAGTTAACATCGAACGCAAGTACTGCTACACTCGTAACTCGCCAGTGTCTGCTTTCTCTTGAATGCATTTTATAAATTCATTTTTTAGGAGTTTCTTATCCGAGAAGGAAAACTATTCCATAATTTTGATTCATGGCATGAAAGGGAAGCTTGTTTAATTCTGTTTTTGGGACAGCAAGGTCCAGGTTGTGACAGGACCCAGCTGAGAAAAACACAAACAAAATGTGTTGTTCTTAGATTGGGAAAGCACACTTGAGAACCGTTCGCTCGTCTCCAGACCCAAGAAGGGTGTTTTACTGGTTATTCATCATCCATTTGCCCCTGACCGGGATGGGCTGCGGCGGGTGTCAGCGGCCGCACTCAAGGTCAGGTGACGTCAGAGGGCGGGCCCGCCCCGGACCGGCATAGGGGCCAGACCGTGTCCAGGTATGTCGGGCACGTTAAACCTTCGGCTCTAAATTATGCCGGCTACCAGGAATTGCGCGATCGGATGGTGAGGTCGACCTGCGCAACAAGCTCTGCTTAGCGCGGATCCTGACCTCGGAAATCCATCCATTCAAAAAGTTCGGACTAAATTTATCAAACAAAACTTGATCTGATCTGAGGGATATTGCCACCTCGCAGGCCAATATGGAGTTTTTGATGTGTATCGGTAGATTAAGCGTGTCCGATTTCACCTACAAAATTTGGTTCCCGAAACTCTCCCCATTTGATCAAAAAAATAAATTTGCACCACTCATGATTGGCACATATTCGTAAAATTGGAGTCGCCTAATCACTATTTAGAATCACTTCTTTGCGGACTATGATTTGCTTTTGAATATTGCAAACTCAACATCACCATTCTGTCAGTGCACTTTAAGATTAAAATGCGTATACAGTTAATTATATTTTCAACAACCATAGCCTCTTTCATAATAAAACATGAATAAAACAGCAAGAATGGCTATGGCTCGACTTTGGGGCCTTGGGAGAATTGTGACCAATACCTTATAACACAGATATACTTTTCAAGGTAAGTCTCGGAGAATTTGGACGCTTTGGCTTTGGGCGGGCGCCAATTTCACAGCCAAACTGGATGAGAGCGACCATCATGAATCTAGTACTGAGCACAGCTGGGACCAACGTTTTGGAGTCAGAAAAAAAATGTCGATACCCTGCTTTAGGTGCAGCAGGAACAAGTTTGAGCTTGAGCATAATCAATTGTTGATCCCCACCATTCATTTAAGTTGCTTTTTAGAAATCCTCCGGAGGTGGCAATATCCCTTTAACCAGCGCCCCCGCTTGATGTCGGATATTTATCCGCCTCCGCCTTGCTGGAGGGGCCCTCGAACACGGCTCCTATCGAGAGTAGGGCAAAACGAAAATATCGTTAGGTACATAGCTCGACAAAATTAATGTCGAAAACATGCCGGGCATTTTTGGCTCAGGTCAACATTATAAGGCCTCCAGAAGTTATCGAAGGTCAAAAACCGCAACTTATTGAGTCTTCCCAACCCCCAAATATATCGATAACTAAGTTAGCGAAGAGGAACAGGAAAGCAATTCAAAGCTCTTGAAAATACAATCGAAATTGAAATAAATCGTCGGGCCTTTGCCCCGTCAACTTTTTATTTGGCCCTGATTTGGCCCCACCAGCTTCGTATTTTGGCCCCACCAACTTTTCCTTTATTTGAAGGCACATGTTCGAAAGCGGAGTTACAGCTGTGAATCAATTAAGTTGGGAAAGGGATATGTTTTAGTTATGAAGCCACCATTTTGCACGACCAACGTTTTAGCAAAAAGCTCCCCTCATGAACTCCCGTCCTTCATATTTAGATCAGATCAGATCAATAATCAATGATTCAGAGATCGTAAGTGGTCACACTGGCTATTTTTGTTAAAAGCGTTTTTGGTTAAAGGAAACTGTTCACTTTGTCAATGGGGTTTGAGTTGAGATAGCCAAGCTGCACTCCATGCTCAAAAATTGACTTGAGAATCTTTCTCATCTTTTTTTCTCACTTTATCCGACTTCCGCCGGTGAGCTTTCTCATCTTCATAGAAAATCGGCCTACCGGAGCCATAGAAGCCGGAACGAGTCATGCGGTGCAAAGGAAGAACCACGTATGTCAATCGCCCGAAAACCGTGACATACGTGGTTCTTCCTTTGTACGGCAGATTAGGGCGGCAGATCGTGTCTCCCATCGCTGATTGGCTGATGTGTTGCCCTTACATCCGGGGCTTTTGATACACTCTCTGGCATGTAGTCTCTGATCACGACACCTCGCTAATATCCGCTCAGCCGCCCGCGCGTCGCGGCGGCCCCTTGTCAGAGACTGTAGTGGGCGCCAGGCGGAGCCAGAACAACCACTAGTGTTGTATGACGTCACGTGTGATACAAATAGAAACTTACTTTTTTCTCCACAGATATCCACCTATGGTCCGAACCAAAGTCATGGTCGTATTATTTAGCTCAAGATGCCCCTTAGCGAAAAATGCCGATACCCTGTTTAGGTGCTGCAGGAGCAAGTTTGAGCTTGAGCATTTTGTTACTGCCTACTATCAAGACTCTATCAAGGTGAACTATTCCCTTTAATTAATGTTATATGATAAGGATAGAGCAAGGATTTTAGCACTATCGTGTTTGCACGTCCAGTCGCGTTCAACTGTATCCAGCGTGACCGGGTTAGATCAAATGCAAAACTTGACTCCAGAGGCCTCTTGCACAAAAACAATACCTAGGTAGATTTTGTTTTACCCAGGTTCTTGTGCACCAACGCGCGACGAAAAAAAAAACTACCCTGAAAATTTACCTAGAAATTGGACCCTGCGAACCCCGATTCTACCTAGGTAGATTCGTATCCTCTTGCGCCAAACGCCGAAAGTAGATCCGGCGGAAGGATTTATTTGCGCCATAGATGCCACATCGCGGTAAATGCCAACATAGAAAATACCTAGCAAAATCTTGGGTAAATTACAATCACGCTGTAGGTATAATTTTCGATTGTGTGGGTTGAATGACACTTTGTCAAATATGTGTTTAAATTATAATGCCTGAAACATTGTGTTACACGTTTCAGACATTGACAACTTTTATTTCGCGCCTATAGCCTATAGCCTATGTTATAGCATGGGAATGCTGTTTGGAATGAACACCGGATAGCGGGCGTGTGCGGTGCCGGTCAGTGCGGTACGAGCCGTACGGACTATAAGAAGTGATAACCGATAATATGTCTGGCTGGATGCCACAAGATGGTATCTATGAGCAAAGCGACGACCAGTAATGAAGATGCTTTGCTCTTCATAACAATTATTTATTTATTTGGGATACATACCTATTTACCCCAAGGTGCACAACTCCAAATAATAACTCAAAGGATAAAATTCACCCAACCTCAGTGCATGACACTGCCGGGTAACTATTAAAGGAAATAGTTCACAGTGTTTTTTTTTTTCAAACACGATTTGATTATATTTTGTAATACAATGTATGTTTATATTGTCAAAAATGGTCATACATCGCGCCGATTCAGGACAGAAAGTCGTAAATTATTAATGTTATAAAAACTATATACATACTCTCTGAGTCAGAGTCCTGACGTCACGCGAATGAAAACAAAATATATCAGCCAATCAGATTCGAAAATAGTCGCGTAAGGATAGACTCGCATTAGAGATGTGCCAACCGGCGGCCGGCGGTTCGCTTGATAGCACAGTATGCAAGCTGATTGGTTGATTGTTATAGCCTCTGCCCCGGCTATCGTAAGCACCGCATTCTTTCGCCAGCACCGCATTCCTTCGCCAAAAAATCAAACATATTCAGCTGGAGAGTCTCTTCAGTCAAGAAAACTTGCGGATAGGGGTTTGTCAACACGGGCTACATAACTGCTATTTCAGTTCAAAACCCATGTTGAATGTGAACTATTTCCTTTAAATCTTTCTCTGCCGAAATATATGTTACACTGAGAGAAAAAGTTGCTAGGGGTGGTTAGTTTTGGGCTAGTGTCAAAAATTACGAGGCCTTTACTAACCACCCCTAGTAAAACGTACTAGGGGTATTACCACCCGCGCCAGACCAGCAGCCGGAGGAGCAGCATCGCTCCCCGTGCGTCGGTGCCGACCAGCCGCCTCCGAGTGACCGCCTCGTCCGGGGTCCCTGGACACTGGACAGTGACCGCCTCGTCCGGGGTCTCTCGACAGTGACCGCCTCGTGCGGGGTCCCTCGACAGTGACCGCCTCGTGCGGGGTCCTTCGACAGTGACCGCCTCGTCCGGGGTCTCTCGACAGTGACCGCCTCGTGCGGGGTCCTTCGACAGTGACCGCCTCGTCCGGGGTCCCTCGACAGTGACCGCCTCGTCCGGGGTCTCTCGACAGTGACCGCCTCGTCCGGGGTCCCTGGACACTGGACAGTGACCGCCTCGTCCGGGGTCTCTCGACAGTGACCGCCTCGTGCGGGGTCCTTCGACAGTGACCGCCTCGTCCGGGGTCCCTCGACAGTGACCGCCTCGTCCGGGGTCTCTCGACAGTGACCGCCTCGTCCGGGGTCCCTGGACACTGGACAGTGACCGCCTCGTCCGGGGTCTCTCGACAGTGACCGCCTCGTGCGGGGTCCTTCGACAGTGGCCGCCTCGTCCGGGGTCCTTCGACAGTGACCGCCTCGTCCGGGGTCTCTCGACAGTGACCGCCTCGTGCGGGGTCCTTCGACAGTGACCGCCTCGTCCGGGGTCCCTCGACAGTGACCGCCTCGTCCGGGGTCTCTCGACAGTGACCGCCTCGTCCGGGGTCCCTGGACACTGGACAGTGACCGCCTCGTCCGGGGTCTCTCGACAGTGACCGCCTCGTGCGGGGTCCTTCGACAGTGACCGCCTCGTCCGGGGTCCCTCGACAGTGACCGCCTCGTCCGGGGTCTCTCGACAGTGACCGCCTCGTCCGGGGTCCCTGGACACTGGACAGTGACCGCCTCGTCCGGGGTCTCTCGACAGTGACCGCCTCGTGCGGGGTCCTTCGACAGTGACCGCCTCGTCCGGGGTCCCTCGACAGTGACCGCCTCGTCCGGGGTCTCTCGACAGTGACCGCCTCGTCCGGGGTCTCTCGACAGTGACCGCCTCGTCCGGGGTCCCTCGACAGTGACCGCCTCGTCCGGGGTCTCTCGACAGTGACCGCCTCGTGCGGGGTCCTTCGACAGTGACCGCCTCGTCCGGGGTCCCTCGACAGTGACCGCCTCGTCCGGGGTCTCTCGACAGTGACCGCCTCGTCCGGGGTCTCTCGACAGTGACCGCCTCGTCCGGGGTCCCTCGACAGTGACCGCCTCGTCCGGGGTCCCTCGACAGTGACCGCCTCGTCCGGGGTCCCTCGACAGTGACCGCCTCGTCCGGGGTCATTCGACAGTGACCGCCTCGTGCGGGGTCCTTCGACAGTGACCGCTTCGTCCGGGGTCTCTCGACAGTGACCGCCTCGTCCGGGGTCTCTCGACAGTGACCGCCTCGTCCGGGGTCTCTCGACAGTGACCGCCTCGTCCGGGGTATCTCGACAGTGACCGCCTCGTCCGGGGTCTCTCGACAGTGACCGCCTCGTCCGGGGTCCCTCGACAGTGACCGCCTCGTCCGGGGTCCCTCGACAGTGACCGCCTCGTCCGGGGTCCTTCGACAGTGACCGCCTCGTGCGGGGTCCTTCGACAGTGACCGCCTCGTGCGGGGTCCCTCGACAGTGACCGCCTCGTCCGGGGTCCCTCGACAGTGATCGCCTCGTCCGGGGTCCCTCGACAGTGACCGCCTCGTCCGGGGTCCCTCGACAGTGACCGCCTCGTACGGGGTCCCTGGACACTGGACAGTGACCGCCTCGTCCGGGGTCTCTCGACAGTGACCGCCTCGTCCGGGGTCTCTCGACAGTGACCGCCTCGTCCGGGGTCTCTCGACAGTGACCGCCTCGTCCGGGGTCTCTCGACAGTGACCGCCTCGTCCGGGGTCTCTCGACAGTGACCGCCTCGTCCGGGGTCCCTCGACAGTGACCGCCTCGTCCGGGGTCCCTCGACAGTGACCGCCTCGTCCGGGGTCCTTCGACAGTGACCGCCTCGTGCGGGGTCCCTCGACAGTGACCGCCTCGTCCGGGGTCCCTCGACAGTGACCGCCTCGTCCGGGGTCCCTCGACAGTGACCGCCTCGTCCGGGGTCCTTCGACAGTGACCGCCTCGTGCGGGGTCCTTCGACAGTGACCGCCTCGTCCGGGGTCTCTCGACAGTGACCGCCTCGTCCGGGGTCTCTCGACAGTGACCGCCTCGTCCGGGGTCTCTCGACAGTGACCGCCTCGTCCGGGGTATCTCGACAGTGACCGCCTCGTCCGGGGTCTCTCGACAGTGACCGCCTCGTCCGGGGTCCCTCGACAGTGACCGCCTCGTCCGGGGTCCCTCGACAGTGACCGCCTCGTCCGGGGTCCTTCGACAGTGACCGCCTCGTGCGGGGTCCTTCGACAGTGACCGCCTCGTGCGGGGTCCCTCGACAGTGACCGCCTCGTCCGGGGTCCCTCGACAGTGATCGCCTCGTCCGGGGTCCCTCGACAGTGACCGCCTCGTCCGGGGTCCCTCGACAGTGACCGCCTCGTACGGGGTCCCTGGACACTGGACAGTGACCGCCTCGTCCGGGGTCTCTCGACAGTGACCGCCTCGTCCGGGGTCTCGACAGTGACCGCCTCGTCCGGGGTCTCTCGACAGTGACCGCCTCGTCCGGGGTCCCTCGACAGTGACCGCCTCGTCCGGGGTCCCTCGACAGTGACCGCCTCGTCCGGGGTCCTTCGACAGTGACCGCCTCGTGCGGGGTCCTTCGACAGTGACCGCCTCGTGCGGGGTCCCTCGACAGTGACCGCCTCGTCTGGGGTCCCTCGACAGTGACCGCCTCGTCCGGGGTCCCTCGACAGTGATCGCCTCGTCCGGGGTTCCTCGACAGTGACCGCCTCGTCCGGGGTCCCTCGACTGTGACCGCCCGCCTGTCGATGTTGTCAGCAGCACCACCCTAAACATGACGTGACTTGTTGCAGATGCTGGTGCTGGGCTGAATTGTAGTTCGGTGAAGATCGTTCAATATTGACGTATTGTGCCTTGGTACGCGGCTCTGGTATTTGTATTATTCTTCGGAGTTACACCTCCCCAAACTCAGTAGAGAATACGCATTAAAATGGCACAGCTAGGTGACGTCATAGCTGAAGTGGTCTGAATGATCCCACCTTCCCCTACTGTCAAAGGTCTCGGTAAGCACCGGGCTCGAACTCTTCTACCTTTGCGTTTTCAGCACGACGCTGTAACCAGGGGGGCAGGTGGAGCAGCTGCACTCCCCCTCCCACTCAAGAAGTGGGAGGGGGCGGGGGGGGGGGCAAACATATAATTCCCCCTCCCGTAAATTTGTAAGAGGGGCCCTCCAAGAAGTTAGTTCGATTTGCCTTTTTTACCGATAAAAAAAATGACCGAGGGCCCCGAGGTGCCCCAGCCAGCCTGAGGGGCCCTCGAAGGCTGACAGAAGGCCCTCAGTCGGCCTGAGGGGCACTCGGAAGGCCTGAGACTTCAACATGGGCCTGTCCGACATTTTTTTGCGACCATTTAGAGGCCCTGCAAAAATATTGTGGCCTAAATCCGAGGAGATATCATTTCGCGCCATTTTTGGGGGAGAAGGGTCTTTGGTCGAGGGGGCCCTGTGTTCCCCCCCCCCCCCCCCTTCATCCGAAAATGCCTTCCGCCGCCACTGCTTTGGACGGACAGGTCGTTTTCTCGAACATGCAGAACGAGGTCAGCTTTGAGAGCCTTGCAGCCGGCTACCGCTCCATGTAATGTTCCCAGGACGCTGGGCGTTGTTCCTCCTCTTACGCTCTTAAGCTCTTATGCTCTTAACAGTGCCACCTTGTAAATGTATTTGCCAGTGTATGGTAGCTTGAGGGATCATGTGATCCCGGCTGGTGATACAGCTGGTTACGGCTGGCTGTGTAGACGGCTAATGTGCCGGATCGGATCGTTCTGCGCCTGTCAGACCTGTACCACGCGTTCTATCGCCCGCTGGAGTTCATCGTCATCGCCAATTATTTGTAATTTCCTATATAGATCCGATATTTATATATTAAATTAAAAAACAGCTGATGACGTTATAAATCTCCTTAAAAAATAATTTTCACACATGTTTATTTCCGATTTGTCCTTTGCAGTTTTGGCTTACGTCCCGTTTGAATTTCAAGTACGGAGGCGCCTACCAAAAGTGTTGTGCGTGATCCAAAGTAGAATTTGTAACGGAGGCCATACATCGCTGGCAAAGCATCGCTGGGAAAATACGTGCAAATAATCAGTATTTTTGCGGTCGAATTGAATTGTATTGAGTACGTCAGTTAATGGAATATTTTAACTTATACCAGTAGCATCATAATGTGATTTGTTTGCGCAGAGATGCGTTATGCCAGCTCTCAGGCCCGATGTGATTACATTCGTTCCTGTTTTCTACTACACTGCTGCGTATCACGCCATTCAACACAACTGGCGAGTGAGTATTTACAATTAATTATCGGTAACAATCGGTGACTGGCTGAGGGGTCATCGTCGGTGTGTGTTGGCCGCGCACAGTTTGATCGATAGCGGAGGCTGACGCACTCTGCGCGGGGCGGACCGTCCGCAGCCCGTCCGCAGCCCGTCCGCAGCCTGTCTGCAGTCCGCCGCCAGTGTTGGTCCTGAACGTGCAGCGGCCGTGGCCACAATGTCCACCACGTCGCAGCAGGCGTCGTGGCACGCCTCGGAGCCCAGGGAGCCGCCGACGCAGCTGCTGGATCGCTTCTCGGACGCGCCGCCGCAGTGGCGCAAACTGGAGGAGATCCTGGCCATGCGCAGCTCGGCCGGCGAGCCGATGCCGTCGGCGCTGCCGGGCCGGGTGCAGGCGGTGGCGGCCAGTCCTCAGTTCTGTAACGTGCCCGCTCGCCAGCCAGCCCCGGCCAGACCGGACGCCGCCGGAGTGTACGCACCCAAGCCGTTCCAGCAGCTGACGCGATGCTCTCCAGCCGACCCGCGCGCCATCAGCGTGGTGGGAAGCGGGATGTCTCAGACGCCTCCAGCCCGGCGCTCACTGCCTCCACCGACCTCCAGCGCGGCCTCCCCGGGCGACACCTGGCTGCGACCACCGGCGCCTCAGCAGCAGCAGCAGCAGCAGACGCCACAGCTGCCACAGCTGTCGGTGACGCAGCAGCGCGCTCAGCGCTCCTCCAGCACGCATCTGATCGAAAGCATCTCCCAGCTGGTGAGCCAGACGCAGCCGCGCCAGCCGCCGCCCGACAGGGACACGACGGGCAGCAGCGATACGGGCGGCGGCGGCGGAAGTCATGGCGGAGGTCATGGTGGAGGTCATGGTGGAGGTCATGGTGGAGGTCATGACGGGAGTCATGTAGGAAATCATGGTGGAAGTCATGTCGGCAGTCATGTGGGAAATCATGGCGGAAGTCATGTTGGAAGTCATATTGGAAGTCATGCTGGAAGTCATGGTGGCAATCTCGCGAACTGTGCTGGTGGCCGCGGTCACCGCACAGACAGAGCCACTGGGAGGGACAGTGGCAGCGATGGCGGTGGTAATCGTATCGCCAGCAGCGGAGCGCCCCCGCCCTGCTGGCCGTACCGTGAGTCTGCAAGGCAGAACCCAGCCCCCGCCCCGCCACAGCCGCCACAGCCGCCGCCTCCGCCGCCGGGACGCCCGGCGCTGCCCGCCTCTGATCAGGACGACCTACGTCGGCTGCAGGACCTCATGGAGATCACACGGACTGAGAGTGAGATCTGTCAGATGGAGCGAGTGATGCAGAATCAGGAGATGGAGGCGACTGAGCAGCGCCGACTGGCCAGAGAGCGTGCCTTCCGGCAGCAGCAGCGGCCGCCCAGTCCTCCCAGTCCTCCCAGTCCTCCCAGTCCTCCCAGTCCTCCCAGTCCTCCCAGTCTGTCCAGTCCGCCAAACCCGGCTGCCGACAGCCCTGATGTGCTGGACCGGCTGCGGCGCTCCAACAAGTACTGGTCGACGGGTCTGGTGTCGAGCGGACCCTCGGACCGGGAGCTGGTGACCCTCCTGCTGACGCGCGTCACACAGCTGGAGGCGCAGCTGAGCCGCGGCAGAGACCAGCTGGCGGAGAGGCAGCGGGAGCTGGAGGCACTGCGGAGACAGCACAGCGGCGGCAGCAGTCCGGCCGGAGCGGCGCAGATTGGTAGGGAACAGGCCCGCACCGCCGCCGCTGCAGTAGCAGCAGCCGCCGCGGTGGACGGAGAGACGGACCACCCGCGT
Organism: Chirona hameri; assembly: GCA_036785665.1. Taxonomy (NCBI): domain Eukaryota; kingdom Metazoa; phylum Arthropoda; class Thecostraca; order Balanomorpha; family Balanidae; genus Chirona; species Chirona hameri. The sequence continues at coordinate 20,596 of JAXIVJ010002175.1, read as the reverse complement.
CGCGAGTGTCGCCGACTGCAGAAACACGTGCGGGAAATGGAGAAGTTCCTGGCCGACTACGGCCTTGAGTGGGTCGGCTCAGGCGCCAGCAGTGACGATCTAACCACGGCCCGCTCGCACGGAGACGCCGACGGCGGCGACGGAGACGGCGGAGACGGCGGCGAGGGAGACAAGCGGGACCGGTCTCCGCCGGCCTCGCAGCGCGACCAGCCGTTGGCGGTTGACTTTGACCTGGTGACGGCGCGAGTGGCGGAGTTGAACTTGCTGGCAGGAAGCGGGCAGCCGCAGCTATGCCGTACACCGCGCGGCGCTCGATTCCAGGCAGTACTTCCGCTACCGCTGGCACTCTACAAAAACGGTCTACTGCTCGAGGCGGGTCCATTCCGGCCGTACTCGGACCCGTTGGTGCAGCTGCTCGTGCTGGACCTCCAGGATGGCTACTTCCCGACCGAGCTGAAGGAGCGGTTCCCGGATGGAGTGCCATTAGAGCTGCGGGATCACCGCCACGAACAGTACCGGCCGCCGCAGCCGGCGCGGGTGTTCTCGGGGCCCGGATACAGGCTCGGTGGCCGCCGGAGGACCTCCCGTCTGGTGGCGGAGCACTACAGCCGCCGGCAGCGGGAGCGGGAGCAGCAGCGGGAGCAGCAGCTGCGCCGGCAGCGGCCGCCCACTCCGCGGGAACAGCGCGGCCCGGCGTCGGGGAGGAAGCCGGGATCTGCGGCAAGTCGGAGGACCCCGAGCAGTTCGGGGTACCTGTCGGCCGGCAGCAGCGGCTGTGACCGCAGCACCTCGCCGCTGCCGCCACGCCAGCCGCCGGAGCTGAGACAGCCCACACAGCCGCCGCCGCAGGACGTCGAGGCGGCCCGCGCGGTGTCGCCCCCACCGCCGGTGCGGCACAGCGCGTCTGCGGCGGACCTGAGTGGCGGCGGCGGCGGCGGCCGGCCGGCGCCGCTGCCGCCGCCCTCACAGGCGGTCTCACGCTTCCTGGCACGCCTTCCTAAGACGGTGGTGCGCAACGGCCGACTGATAGAGATTCGTCGCTCTGTGGAGGAGCTGCTAACCGGCCGCGCGTCGCCGCCGCCTTCACTGGCTGCTGGTGACGAGCCCGTTCCCGCTGCCGCCCCGCCGCCGCCGCCACCGCTATCGCCGCCGCCGCCACCACCACCGCCGCCGCCGCCGCCACCGCCACCACCGCCGCCGACCACGGTGCGGGTTCGGACGCCGCAGGGTGCGTGCCTGACTCTGCAGCTGGACGCCAGCTGCACGGTGACGGAGCTTCGCAGGAGGATCGAGACGGGCAGCCGCCGTCCGGCCGAGCCGTACGGCCTGATGACCGCCTACCCTCGCCGCATGCTGTGGGACGGCAGTCTGACGCTGAGGGAGTGCGGTCTGGTGCCCAACGGGGTCGTGGTGATGACCAGACAGAGCAGCATGTGAGCTGGCGGCCCCGGATTGGTGGGGAGGAGCGCAGAGAGGGCGGTGATTGGTGGAAAATGTCGAAAGGAGTGCAGAGGGAAGTGGTGATTGGTGGAGAGGAGTGAGAGATGTGCAAAGACGGCTAGTGATTGGTTCAGGATGCTGGAAGAGGGTGGAGGTGGACAATGCTGGAATCAACTTTGAGAGTTGAAAATGGAAGAGGTTTTGCCGCAAAAGCCCTGGTTGGAGTCATTGGAGCCGGAAACAGTTCCTTCGAAGGATCTGCAGAACAATTGTGAAACAAAGTGAAGCCATCTGAAGTCCTGCAAAAGAAGCATTTAGTGTCTGTTTTGGTGTGGTTTCTACGTTTGCGTTCATTGTTCGTGTTTATGCGTTGTTCCTTCTCCGAATATATGCAATACCATAGATAACTGTAGTAACTACAGTTACAACAACTACTACAACTAACTACTACAGTGACTACAACTACTACAGTTATCTATGGCAATACAGATTATGCTGATTCCCCAATATAAATTAGGACAGTAATTCGAGAAAGACAGTGTCCTGATTTTTTTTGTTTTTTGCCAGAGTGTGATGAATGCTGAGAGGACGTCACTATTCAAGAAGGATGTGGATATTGAGGTTCAAATTTGTATGATAATAACCCAACAATCGATGTGGCACTACTGGCTTTCCGGCCTGGTAGTGTGTTGTGGTGCCGCCTTGTGTGGTGCTGGGTGAGGTGTATGGATGACATATACTGTGTAATGGGTAGGTAGGGACCTAGGAAGCTCATGTTTTTTATTATCGAGTTTTGATTTTAATACTATGGTGACCTGGTGACGCTGGTGACCTGTATTTGAATAGGCACCCGCATCGCCCGCATCCACTTCGCGCAGCTGCGTGAAGACTGTGCCTTTAGGTTGTCGGGCTAAAAAAAAAACTGGTGGGGGGGGGGGCTATTAGGCCCCTCGTATCTCGGAAACCACTCGACCGATTCACTCAGGGAACGCGGCATTCGATCCCTTGCAGCTTGAATTACAAATATTCACAAATACGTTTTTTTGTGTCATGAGCGGATACAGGTAGAGAAAAAAATATGGGGAAACATTCATTTTTAGATTCTTTGCCCTGGGACGTTGTTTGAACGAAATTGTTTCATGTTGATGTATTTCGCCACCTAATTATATGTTCTAACATATAATCCTTTTAAAAGTTTGTGCAAATTCACCAAATGGCGTCACCAGGCAATTAAAGGAGGTATCTAAAGATGGCACTGTAATATTTTTGCGATTTGATTTCTGTTTTGGCTGCTTATAATTCCATGTGTATGCATGAAATATACTTTAATGGACGAGCGCTTGAAAAAGATTTGTTGTTGGACGAGCCGAAGGCGAGTTCAATAAGAAATCCTTCAAGCGCGAGTCCATTAAATATTGTATCATGCAACTGTTCGCCCGATCCAATAATTCAATAATTCATGACCAAAATATGGTATGATCCAATAACAAAAGTGTTATTGGATCCAAGGCCGTATAAGAGAGGTAGAACCGTCCGATTGGATCCTGTAGAGTCCATTATCACGTCCGGTGTTTTCCCCATTGGCTTCAGCATTACGATCCATAAACACATGCATTTATTGGTAAAATCTGTGTAACACGTGCTGAATAGGAAACGGTCTCAATTGCATGATAAAAGTAAATAATTACAGTTTTATATTTGTGCGTGGCGTGCTCAGGACAGTGGCGGATCCAGGGGGCACGGGGGTCACGACCCCCCCCCCCCCCCCCCTTGGGGCCCAGGGTCACCACCGGCATATCAGGGGCACCAGCGCAATGGCAGTGCAAAAAAAAAAAATCGTGATGGCGATAGTAAATACTATAACAAATACTAGAAAATAGATGGTAAAGAAAATTGTCTCTCTTGGTATATAGTTGATTCCAGCGGCATCACCACGCCGGTGTACCAGGGGCACCATCGCGCCGTCGTGCCAGTGCCACGACCGCGCCGGTGTACCAGGGGCACCACCGTACCGGTGTACCAGGGGCACCACCGTACCGGTGTACCAGGGGCACCACCGTACCGGTGTACCAGGGGCACCACCGTGCCGGTAGGAGAGGGGAGGCACTGGGGCACCGTGCCTCCTTCAATCCAGGAGGGTGAAACAATGGCCTGGTGCTGCCATGAAATCACAAGCATTGGTCGCTGGAAAACTTTTTTTATTTCGCGAAATGATGCTAAATTAGAATTGCTGAATTATGCAAAACAAAATGTCCCTTCATGCCTCCCGTCCCTTGGGCTATGAAGGGGCACCAACGCGCTTTTATACCAGAGGCAACAATGTATCGGGCTCAGTCGGGATCCGCTTCCATAGGCAGTGGAACGGAGGGGGGCGGCACCGGGCGCCGTGCCCCCTGTAATCCAGGAGGGGTGAGGCGGAGCACCACCCTGGTGCCCCCATCAAATTGCTGAAAACCCACCTATTTTATGCGAAATGGTGCAATATTAAGAGACAAAAAACGCGCCGCTTCGCTGCGCATAATACCCACATACGTGCGTCCTGATAAATCATCGATGTCACGATGACTATCGTTTTACTGTATCACTGTACACTGTACATACTGGCGGCCGCAGGGGGAGACATGGGGGCCATGACCCCACCTTTGACCTTAAAGGGGGGACAACATGACTTTTGACCCCTTCTTTTGCTCCAGACATATTTCCTCGTTTTGACCCTGCATCCTTGTTAAAAATTAGTTCTCCAGCCCGCTCAAAACCTCAAATTTTGCCGCCGCTTCGCGGCGCAATAATAGTTAGTGTGGGTGTCCATTTTGCGTAAACACCATTTGTAGTTATGCTTTTGTGACAAATTGTCTTCAAATCCCTTTCGCAAAAGCCTGCTTATAAATTTGTTAGTTCAACAACATGTTTGAAGTCCGCACAAGACACAAAGCAATATGATACACTGCTATCGCATGCATAATATTTACTGCTCGTAGAAAATCGGTCACGAACCTCGATTACCCTCTTGGTCAAGTTGCCCCTCCCCCACCCCCTCTTCATCAGCCGTCTGGGGCCGCCCTTGACTGTACAAATTATATATTTTAGCACCATTCACGGCACTTTAAACGATACAAAGGGTACGACTGATAGCAAATACCTATAGCTAACGTTTTGTCATTAATATTAATTTTAAAAAATGAAATAGGGGCTCCCTCAAAATATAGTAGACCAATTCCGTTGAGTTTTCAGATTTGGGTATAGGTAGGGGCACCACTGCAATTGATGACCCCCCCCCCCCCCCCCTCTCCTCTGAAAATGTATGAATCCGCCCCTGGCTCAGGAGGGGGGGGGGGGGGTAATTGAGCCTGGTCTTTTGTGATATTTATCTCTGCTTCATATAATCCTGATAATCCTATAAACATATAATCCTTTTACAAGTTTGGGGAAATTCACCCAATGGCGTCCCCAGGCAATTCAAAAGGGGGTATCTAAAGATGTCACTATAATATTTTTGCCGATTTGATTTCTGTTTTGGCTGCTTATAATTGCATGTGTATGCATTAAAAAGTAAATAATGGCAGTTTTGTATTTGTGCAGTAGCATACTCAGGAGGGGAAGGGGAGAGGAATTGAGCCTTGTCTTTTGTTATCTGTATCTTTGCTTATTTATATAGTTTGATATGTAGTGGCACGCCATGGGTCCACAATTCCCCCTGATTACATCCCTGGTAACCGCCTGTAGCATTGGACCATGCGCTTGTCTCCCACCCCTGGGACCGCCTATGCCCCAAAATACAATTATGATCCATCCAGATGATATCGCATGAGATTACCGACTGCAAAATAACGTTCTGTGGCACTAAACACAATGTGTGTGTACGGAGTCAAACACATGCCCCAAAAAAATCAATTCCTGGAGTCGCCTGTGATCAGCCCAAAAATAGGAGAGAAAATCGCACAAGCTGTGCAAATGATAGCTAAGAAGGTTCACTTAGTTTGACATTCTTATCTGTCTGATTTCCATGTAATGCCAGTGACCCAAAATAACTCCCAAAATTCGTCCCTGGAGCCGCCCATGCGCAATCCCCCCAAACAAAATCATACAAATAGCAGCAAGCAAATGCGTGAAAGCTGTAAACTCGTATCTACAACGGTTAGAGAATGGGAATTGATTCCCTTTGAAAGCCGAGACACGCTGAAAACCAAAATATGCCCTCCAAAAACCACGCCTGAAGCCGCCCCTGGTTAGCTGGAAACTTTGGGCATTGCGCCAAAATGTGCCCAATGAATATTTAGGAAAAGTCCAAAAGTTTGATGGCCTCATTTCTACTCGTTTGGGGACAGGAGCGGAACAACCTTAGGGGGTCGTTTTAGCCCCCTCCCCCACACGGCACTATTAGGGTTTTAAAACGTAATCGAAAAACACGGTGTCGACCCTTTTTTGACAGAAAATATAAAAGAAGCGTTCGGTGTCCCTCCGAGAAAATTGAAAGAAGGACATTCCATGGAAAACAAACAATCGTGGTGAGCCTCCTGATAAAGGTCATAGGATCATGACCTGTACGGTGTACACCTGACCTAACCTCTGCATTCAGGTATGTACCTCTGACCTGACCTGACCTCTGTGTGCAGGTCTGTACCTCTGATCTGAGCTCTGTCTGTAGGTCTGTACCTCTGACCTGACCTCTGTCTGCAGGTTTATACGTCCGACCTGACCTCACCTGACCTGTCTGCAGGTCCGTACATCTGACCTGACCTGACCTGACCTCTGTCTGTCCGCAGGTCTGTACCTGACCGGCCAGGACATCCTCAGCTGCGGCTTCTCGGGAGCTCTGTACGGAGGAGTGCTGGCGGCCAGCACCGTGCTCAACAGAAACTGCCTCAACGACATCGAGAGTCTGCACAAACGGCTGACGAAGAGCGAGTGAGAGAGAGGGCCGTGGTCAGCTGGTGGCCGGCAGGGGCGGGGTTCACAATGTCGGCTACCCGGGTCAGACACACACAGACACTGCAACACGTAAACACTGACAGACACTGCAACACTGACACTGACGCAGACAGCCTTGGAATTTGGGCCATTTTCTGGACTTTTTGGGTCCAAAGAATTTTGCTCTCTTCATATCTGTTCAGGAAATTTGCTCTCTTTTCGCTTGATCTTACCGACATTGTAGTTAAAATATAATTCAATTTTCCTCACAAGGATTTAATTTCGATTACAAATCAGGATTTTTTACTTTCCAAGTAAAATAATTAAAACAAAAATGAAAATCTTAACTTGCCTGACAATACAATTTTACTCTCCACCTATGGATTTTTACTCTCCGGGACCAGGTCATGAAATGAAAACTCCAACACTGACGCAGATACTGGCACTGACATTGACGCAGTGACACGGCCACTGGAGCAGTTGCTGTCATTGCGTCCCGTCTGACCTGGAGACGTGGTGGTGGCAGGATCCAGTGACGTCCCGTCTGAGCTGGAGACGTGGTGGACGTCCCGTCTGAGCTGGAGACGTGGTGGTGGTAGGGTCCAGTCAGGCTGGTGTGACGTCATTGGGCCAGAAGACCGAATACTTGTGTTAATTTATGTCTATGTCTATTGATATTGACAATACTTTGATGTAGAGTTGTATATGTGTCCTATATACGCATGCCTTCCTAGTTAATTCTACAATAAAATGACGCATTTTGTTTTCGGAGCACACAGTACGCCTACCCCTTTTAGAAGCGGTGATCGTACTGTGAAGGTGATGTAACCTGCGGTGTTGTTCAGCCGAGGAGTGGTTAGTGTGGCTGTGTGCTGCTATGCCCGATGTGGTGATTGTGTGTGTTCTGAGGTATCCGGTGATTGTGCGAAATCGCCGAAAACTGCCAGGGTCAGGTCTGTAACCAATGGCGACGACTGTTCAGGGAGCTAACCGGGCGGGCAGAAGAAAGACTGCTTGTTATTTGATGACGCAGAGGCCAGTCTTATCATGTTTTACTGGGTATATGACCGACTGCGATAGTGCTTTGCCTAATAGTCGAATGGTGATTGACAGGAGCAAAAGTGTTTGTGACTCACGAATGTGTTTGTCACTCACGAATGTGTTTGTTACTCACGAATGTGTTTGTGACTCACGAATGTGTTTGTGACTCACGAATATGTTTGTGACTCACGAATGTGTCTGTGACTCACGAATGCGCTGCTGATGCGAGTTTTTCATGTCAATGAATCGAACTTGTATGGTGGAAGCTGCATGATCAAATGTTCTCTTTTCTTACGGAGGAGTTATTTGTAATCGTGTCATAACCATGATTACCATGGTTATGACACGATAACCAATCGTGTCATAACCATGTAACCATGATTCTTTTTGTGGGGAGGTGTTACATACACTTGGTAGCTAATTTAAATATATAGTGCAATTCCAATTTCGTTTGACACTTCATGCCAATCACACAATTGAGGGTGTGTCGCAATGCTGCATTGGTTGAACGTATACAGTTTCAAAGTCGAACAGGGCTTAAGTCTTTGCCCAGTATAAACCTCTTAAAATGTATTATACAGCAGATGGTGAGAAAACCGAATAAGCTATGTTGGTATTTATATTGGAAATAATTTTATCATCCATGCAGTAAAATCACACGAATGAATCAACTGTAAACACACAGTAGAATCACACGAATGAATCAACTAAACACGCAGTAGAATCACACGAATGAATCAACTAAACACGCAGTAGAATCACACAAATGAATCAACTGTCAACACGTAGTATAATCACACGAATGAATCAACTGTAAATACGCAGTAGAATCGCACGAATGAATTAGCTGTAAACACGCAGTAGAATCACACGAATGAATCAGCTGTAAACACGCAGTAGAATCACACGAATGAATCAGCTGTAAACACGCAGTAGAATCGCACGAATGAAGCAGCTGTAAACACAGTAGAATCACACGAATGAATCGGCTGTAAACACGCAGTAGGATCACACGAATGAATTAGCTGTAAACACGCAGTAGAATCACACGAGTGAATCAGCTGTAAACACGCAGTAGAATCGCACGAATGAATTAGCTGTAAACACACAGTAGAATCACACGAATGAATCAACTGTAAACACACAGTAGAATCACACGAATGAATCAGCTGTAAACACACAGTAGGATCAGCTGTAAACACGCAGTAGAATCACACGAGTGAAGCAGCTGAAACACGCAGTAAAATCACACGAATGAATCAGCTGTAAACACGCAGTAGAATCACCCGAATTAATCAACTGTGTAAACACGCAGTAGAATCACACGAATGAATCAGCTGTAAACACGCAGTAGAATCACACGAGTGAATTAGCTGTAAACACGCAGTAGAATCACACGAGTGAATCAACTGTAAACACGGAGTAGAATCACACGAATAAATCAGCTGTAAACACGCAGTAGAATCACACGAGTGAATCAACTGTAAACACGCAGTAGAATCACACGAGGGAATCAGCTGTAAACACGCAGTAGAATCACACGAATGAATCAGCTGTAAACGCAGTAGAATCACACGAATGAATCAGCTGTAAACACGCAGTAGAATCACACGAATGAATCAGCTGTAAACACAGTAGAATCACACGAGTGAATCAACTGTAAACACGGAGTAGAATCACACGAATAAATCAGCTGTAAACACGCAGTAGAATCACACGAATGAATCAACTGTAAACACGCAGTAGAATCACACGAGTGAAGCAGCTGAAACACGCAGTAGAATCACACGAATGAATCAACTGTAAACACGCAGTAGAATCACACTAGTGAATCAGCTGTAAACACGCAGTAGAATCACACGAATGAATCAGCTGTAAACACAGTAGAATCATACGAATGAATCAACTGTAAACACGCAGTAGACTCACACGAGGGAATCAGCTGTAAACACGCAGTAGAATCACACGAATGAATCAGCTGTAAACACACAGTAGAATCACACGAATGAATCAACTGTAAACACGCAGTAGAATCACACGAATGAATCAGCTGTTAACACGCAGTAGAATCACACGAATGAATCAACTGTAAACACGCAGTAGAATCACACGAATTAATCAACTGTCAACACGCAGTAGAATCAGCTGTAAACACACAGTAGAATCACACGAATGAATCAGCTGAAACACGCAGTAGAATCACACGAATGAATCAACTGTAAACACACAGTAGAATCACAGGAATGAATCAGCTGTAAACACGCAGTATAATCACACGAATGAATCAGCTGTAAACACGCAGTAGAATCACACGAATGAATCGGCTGTAAACACGCAGTAGAATCGCACGAATGAATTAGCTGTAAACACGCAGTAGAATCACACGAATGAATCGGCTGTAAACACGCAGTAGAATCACACGAATGAATCAGCTGTAAACACGCAGTAGAATCACACGAGTGAACTAGCTGTAAACGCGCAGTAGAATCACACGAATGAATCAACTGTAAACACGCAGTTGAATCACACGAATGAATCAACTGTAAACACGCAGTAGAATCACACGAATGAAGCAGCTGTAAACACGCAGTAGAATCACACGAATGAATCAACTGTAAACACGCAGTAGAATCACACTAGTGAATCGGCTGTAAACACGCAGTAGAATCACACGAATGAATCAACTGTAAACACGCAGTAGAATCACACTAGTGAATCAGCTGTAAACACGCAGTATAATCACACGAGTGAATTAGCCGTAAACACGCAGTAGAATCACACGAATGAATCGGCTGTAAACACACAGTAGGAGCACACGAATGAATCAGCTGTAAACACGCAGTAGAATCACACGAATGAATCAACTGTAAACACGCAGCAGAATCACACGAGTGAATCGGCTGTAAACACACAGTAGGATCAGCTGTAAACACACAGTAGAATCGCACGAGTGAATCAACTGTAAACACGCAGTAGAATCACACGAATGCATCAGCTGTAAACACGCAGTAGAATCACATGAGTGAAGCAGCTGTAAACACGCAGTCGAATCACACGAATGAATCAGCTGTAAATACGCAGTAGAATCACACGAGTGAATCAACTGTAAACACACAGTAGAATCAAACGAGTGAATCAGCTGTAAATACGCAGTAGAGTCACACGAGTGAATCAACTGTAAACACGCAGTAGAATCACACGAGTGAA